>CAUJNA010000482.1:0-10000 GCA_963377175.1 Effrenium voratum | reverse complement strand
CAAAACAACGACAACAAAACACACCCTCTTCTGACAAGCATCGGCAGTTTCCAGGTCGACTTGGTCGTCGCGAGCGGTTTCTTTTCTAATCTGGCTGGAGTTCGGCAGGCTTCATGGCTGTGTCAAGAAAAATGGTTTGCCCAAAATGGGTTGCCCTGGATGGAAACAAGGACTCAAAGCCGCGGGAACCCCTTTGTTCCCTTTCCTGGTGGTGAAACAGTTTGACCCAAGATTTGCGTCGCATTGAAGTAGCCAGGTGCTCCGGTTTTTCTGTATATATGGGTATGGGTCAAAATTAAACCAGGGGACCAGGTTTTGGTTCATGTTTCTTACCAGGGTTCCAGCTGGGCACATTTGACCCACAGCCGTGGCATGTTTCTTCGGTGGCTTGCTACACCGGTCTGACGTGGGCTTCAAGAGCTTGATAGGCTTCATTGGGGATTCCATGTCCTGAGTTCGATGGTTCCAACTCTTGAAATTCTGCCGACTTTTTATGGCGAGCTCCCCGGAAATCTCAAGAGATCATGATAAACGTCCTTTGGGGATCCCTCGATTCAGGTTTTGGAGTTGCAACATTTGCAGATCAGAACGAACAAACCGCACACCAAACATGGCCAAAGTACAACGAACATTGGAAGCCAATGCCGCAAAGTAAATACCTTCGAAGCGGCCCAGCCCAAACAGCTTGCCAAGTGTAAACACCCTCTGAACCACACACACCTCAACTCGCCAACTTGCAAGGTGTAAAAACCCTCTGGGGCACACCCAAAAAAAGCCCCAAAACTTGCCAAGTGTAAAAAACACCCTCTGGGGCACAACCAAAAAAACAGAGAAATCGCCAAGCAGCCTCTGGGCAACAAAACCACAAAACAAGAACCTCCAAAAGCGCCGGGCCAAAGCTCCCAAAAAGCTCAAAACGCGGAACACGCGCCCAGTGCGCCGGGATGATCGGCTCCCTGCTGGGGGTCTCCACGGTGGGTACCTTCGCCGAGAGCTCCGCCGGCGTGGCGGACGGCGCCAAGACGGGCCTGGCGCCGCTGGTCACGGGCACGTGGCCTGGAACGCAACCTCTCCTTTTTAGGTGTTTTTGTTTTTTGTAAGTCGTTGTTTTTCTTCGTTCTTTTTTTTTGGGTTGTGTTTCCTTTTTGTTTGTTTTACTTTTTTCCCCCGCCGGGAAAGATAGGTGTCCTTTTACACATGTTTTGCTTTTCTTTTTTTAATGCTGGGAAAGATAGGTGGCCTTTTCTGAAGAGGTTTTTTTCTTCCACTTACCAGGTGTTTGTTTTTTGCGGAAGGTCAGCGATGGCGGGGAAGGCTTCCCATGCAAGTTCCCCTTGGGAACCGGGCAATTCCCATTCCGTGGTCGCTTGAAAGGATCGATCCGGGAGAGGGATGGAAGGAACGTTTTCGGCATTTCCAAACTGCAAGGGGCTTTCAACTAACGGGTATCATGTACAGAGCATATGTTTGTTTGTTTTTGTCGGTCTCGAGTTGTTTGTCCCAAGAAGTGTCACTGTTCTCTTCGCTTTCTCAAAAGCCTTGGCAGACGTATCTTCTGGCACATCTGTACAACAAGCTTGCTTGTAATGCTGCTTGTTTTCGAGCGTTAGGCTTTTTGGACATAGTTTTGGTGAGCGCAAGTTTCTAAACCGGTGTGTCGACACAGCATCTGCCAACTCGCTGATTGACCAGAGCTACATGCAAGATATGGTGCATTCCATTGGACAAGACACCCAGAAGCTTGCTCGCTGCATTGTGAGCACGCATTTGCAAACATGGCCATGAATTTGAATGGGGCCCCACCTAAGTGATGTCCACCAAAGGGTCCCCTATTAGAATTCACCCCCAACATGTGGGCAGAGATGTTGTGCAAGCTCTGCTTGAAGAGCAGGGGATTGCAACAGATGGCGGTTGCAGTGCCCGTCTTCCCTTGGCCCACTTGGATGTTCAACCAACTTAGTAGGCTATATTATAACCATGCTTATAACTGTGCTAACTGGGGTTAAGCCCTTGCCATGGTTATCACCTACTTACTACGTGGTTTGAACCTCTTCCGCACTTCAGGTGCTTCTTCCTGTCTGTATTCTTCTCGCCCATTGTGTCTGCCGTGCCGCCGTTGGCTTCGGGTGCGCCGGGTTCGAAAAGCGACGGTTCTTCGGTCGTGGGACAGACCTTTGGAACGTCTTTGAATATGAATCGGAACCGATGTGCCCCGGCCCGCCCAAAAAACACAAATCAATTCCTTCTGGTTCCTCCTTCTGGTTCCTCCTTCTGGTTCTTCCTGCTGGTTCTTCCTTCTGGTTCTTCCTTCTGGTTCTTCCTTCTGGTTCTTACTTCTGGTTGTTCCTTCTGCTTGTTCCTTCTGGTTCTTCCTTCTGGTTCTTCCTTCTGGTTCTTCCTTCTGGTTCTTCCTTCTGGTTCTTCCTGGTGGTTGTTCCTTCTGGTTCTTCCTTCTGGTTCTTCCTTCTGGTTCTTCCTTCTGGTTCTTCCTTCTGGTTGTTCCTTCTGGTTCTTCCTTCTGGTTCTGTCTTCTGGTTCTTCCTTCTGGTTGTTCCTTCTGGTTCTTCCTTCTGGTTCTTCCTTCTGGTTCTTTCTTCTGGTTCTTCCTTCTGGTTCTTACTTCTGGTTGTTCCTTCTGCTTGTTCCTTCTGGTTCTTCCTTCTGGTTCTTCCTTCTGGTTCTTTCTTCTGGCTCTTCCTTCTGGTTCTTCCTGGTGGTTGTTCCTTCTGGTTCTTCCTTCTGGTTCTTCCTTCTTCTTTTTTTCGTTCTGGTTCTTACTTCTGGTTCTTTCTTCTGGTTCTTCCTTCTGGTTCTGTCTTCTGGTTCTTCTTTCTGGTTCTTCCTGCTGGTTCTTCCTTTTGGTTCTTCCTTCTGGTTGTTCCTTCTGGTTCTTTCTTCTGGTTCTTCCTTCTGGTTCTTCCTTCTGGTTGTTCCTTCTGGTTCTTCCTTCTGGTTCTTCCTTCTGGTTTTTTCTTCTGGTTCTTCCTTCTGGTTCTTCCTTCTGGTTCTTTCTTCTGGTTCTTCCTTCTGGTTCTTCCTGCTGGTGCTTCTTTCTGGTTTCTTCTTCTGGTTCTTCCTTCTTCTTTTTTTCCTTCTGGTTCTTACTTCTGGTTGTTCCTTCTGCTTGTTCCTTCTGGTTGTTCCTTCTGGTTGTTCCTTCTGGTTCTTCCTTCTGGTTCTTCCTTCTTCTTTTTTTTCGTTCTGGTTCTTACTTCTGGTTCTTTCTTCTGGTTCTTCCTTCTGGTTCTGTCTTCTGGTTCTTCTTGCTGGTTCTTCCTGCTGGTTCTTCCTTTTGGTTCTTCCTTCTGGTTGTTCCTTCTGGTTCTTTCTTCTGGTTCTTCCTTCTGGTTGTTCCTTCTGGTTCTTCCTTCTGGTTCTTCCTTCTGGTTCTTCCTTCTGGTTGTTCCTTCTGGTTGTTCCTTCTGGTTCTTCCTTCTGGTTCTTTCTTCTGGTTCTTCCTTCTGGTTCTTCCTTCTGGTTCTTTCTTCTGGTTCTTCCTTCTGGTTCTTCCTGCTGGTGCTTCTTTCTGGTTTCTTCTTCTGGTTCTTCCTTCTTCTTTTTTTTCCTTCTGGTTCTTACTTCTGGTTGTTCCTTCTGGTTGTTCCTTCTGGTTGTTCCTTCTGGTTCTTCCTTCTGGTTCTTCCTTCTGGTTCTTCCTTCTGGTTCTTCCTTCTGGTTCTTCCTGGTGGTGCTTCTTTCTGGTTTCTTCTTCTGGTTCTTCCTTCTTTTTTTTTCTCCTTCTGGTTCTTCCTTCTGGTTGTTCCTTCTGGTTCTTCCTTCTGGTTCTGTCTTCTGGTTCTTCTTGCTGGTTCTTCCTGCTGGTTCTTCCTTCTGGTTCTTCGTTC
This sequence comes from Effrenium voratum, assembly GCA_963377175.1. NCBI lineage: Eukaryota > Dinophyceae > Suessiales > Symbiodiniaceae > Effrenium > Effrenium voratum. The sequence continues at coordinate 6,155 of CAUJNA010000482.1, read as the reverse complement.
TGATTCTTCCTTCTGGTGCTCCCTTCGGTGTGTGTGTGTGTGGCTTTCCTTCAACCATTCCAAAGAGGCTACCCTCCGCCTCGAAAAAAAAAAAAACAAATTACAATCAAATAAATCCAAAACAAAAAATATCGACCCAAGTCATCACCAAGATCTGCACCAAAAACCCGGAGCGAAGGACCTAGGCCCGTAGACACGAGGTGCTGTCCAATACCTCAGGGAGGTTTAACGGAGACATTTGTTTTGCCCTTGACCAACATGAACAGAGAAAAAGCTTCAATTCCTAGGTCTGGGGCTGGTCTCGCTGACAAACATTTGGTGCACGTTGCCGGCCATACCAGCTTGGGGAAACGTGTCAAAAACACGTCTCCCTAGATGTGAAACTGCCGGTCCAATCCCAAAGTGATTCAAGCTCAGATTGACGTTGCCCATGAACACGCTAAACTGACGCACTAATATGGGTGTGGGTCAAAATTAATCACCAGGGGACTGCAGGTTTTAGTCCATGTTTCCAGTTACCAGGGTTGCATTCTGGGGACCCTTTCTTGACCCACACCCAGTAGTTTTTTTTTTTTTTCCTCCGGCCATGCTGCGTGTGACTTTGGTGCTCCGAAGGGTCCCCGGAAGAAAGCCGTTGACTTGTGTTTAGGGGTCCGCTGAGTACAGAAGGTCACTGGAGAAATGCAGAATTCGCTCCTTTTGTGCTTGGCAGTTGTTGTAGACCATGTTGTCCTTTACCTCAAGGGCTTGATGTCGAGTTTTCTGACAGCAAAAAGCCACCTGACCTGAGCTGCCAACAGTAGTTTAACTTTGGAGTGCAACTGTGGTATGCTGGGGTCGCTTTCTATCTGATTTGACGCGCTGTTATGTTTGAGTCATTGCCATACTGTTCTTTTGAGCAATGTGACCAAAGGGTCACCAAGCCATGAGCGCAGCACAACGTGCTGGGCGTGTTTGCTTTCCTTGGGGAGCTTTTACTTGGAAACCACAGGGAGCCAACAGGAAAAGGGGAGACCAAGGAAGAGCAAAGGAAACCAAAGGGAAACCAAAAGGAACCTAGTATCGGGGGAGGGGGGGTCCCTATTAGACCAACCCCGAATTCAATCACACTTGGCTGTCCAAGAGACTGAAGTCAGTTATTAAGTCAGCACTGCACAGGTAAGGAAATCGGTTGATGCCGATCACAGTTCCTTTCTAGCTCGCTAGAAAGGGTTTGTCAATAAGTGTCAACATAGTGGGACCTCACAAATCCATGATTTCCTTTTGATATCCCTTTCGTTATACCCACAAAAGCGTGCAAGGCATCGAACGATTCGCACGACAATGCAGAGACAGCCCCTCACGAAGCAGCCCCACCAGAGATATAGGAGTGTTAGGTTTAAATCACTGAGCGACATGACGCATGTAAGCGCCACCGGCTTCAACACGAGCGCTGGTTCCCTTTGCAGCCCGCGGTTGTTCGGGTATCGGCCTGCGCATTCGCAAAGCGGCGTCCGTGCGGCTGCGCGCCTGAAGCGAGAAGACTGCCCGTAGCCCCTGTTCCACCACGCTTGGAGCGCCGGGCCAGCTGACAAGAGGCAGAACACTGCCTCCACGGCATCGCGCTGGCCATCCAACACCAGCCACGTGCACCGCGCACCGCGCCAGGGCTGCGGTTGATGCCGCCGAAGCAGTGGAGCGACAGGTTGCTCTATGCAAGTTGCCCCGCGCAAAGCATCTGCGCGTGAGATATTCTTTGCAAGTTGCTCTTGGCAAGCGCACTTGTCTGCGCAAGTGGCTTTGCGCAACTGGCGCTGCGCGAATGGCTCTGCGCAACCTGGTCTGTGTAAGTAGCTCTGTGTAAGTTAGTCCAAGGCCCTTCGCCATGCTTTCGAGAAAAACAAGCGGCCGCTGTTTTGCTGCTTCCCCTTGTTCTGAGAGGCCCAGTGTTGGCGCTGATCGGAGTGACGATGATGAGCTCTATCAAAGACATGGACTGGAAGAACGCAGAGGAGACCACCACACCCCGCGGTTTGGAGGATTTCTTGGCAAGGCATGTGTGTGTGTGTGCACACATGTGTGCGTTTAGCTGGGCTTGCAACGCAAAGTAGGTTGAGCTCCGCACGGTTTTCGTTTGTTTTTGGTGGGGAAATGGAAACGCACAGCGCATTTTGAGTGCCGAGCCTCAAAAAAGACCTCCAGTGGGCTTGGAGGGAAACGTCTCTTGAAAAAGGAGCGCCCTTTTTGCAACCGTGGCCAGTGCGGTTTCAGTGAATGATGTGCTGGGGCGCTTTTGACCGAGTCTTTGAAACCTTCCTTCCTTGCCGAAGCATTGCGCTCTAGTTGGTCGCAGTCGCAGCCCGGGAAAACACACAAGAGAAACACACTGGCCCTGCTGCAACGTGTCATCGACCCCTGTAAGGGGGTTGGTCCTCATTTTCGAGATTTGCATGAGGCATTCTTTGAGTTGTACACCTAAGCAAAAAAGTTTCAAAAAGCAGAGGGAACGCCAGCCTTGCTGATGTGCTGCCTGCCCTGTTGGTTTGCCTCGATCTCTCGCAACAACGCTGGCCGAGCGCATGTGAAGGTGACTGCACATACACACGATTACATGTCTGGCATAGTTGCGTCCTTGTTCCCCTCACTGTCTCTGCTAATTATTGCTCTGAATCTGGTGACATGGCTAGTGCTTGCATCTTTTGGCAGACAGACGGAAACTCGTTCTACGTTTGTGCCCAGGCCAGCGAGAAGCATTGCTTTTGCATGTGCCCGCCCCCAACGGTTTTGGGAATGTTTCTTATAGGGTGACGGGATCCGGGATTTCAGGAAGCTCACTACCAACACAAGGAGGCCAAAAGTAGCCCTATCCCAGAATTTCAGCCGTAGCTCCCTCCCCCAAGAGGCTCAAATATGTTCGCGTGGCATTTGTTAAGCTCTTATCGCAAGTTGATAGAAATCCATCCCTGGGGGTCTGGTGGAGGAGTTCATGTTGCCAAGCAGCAGCAATTCATGTGTGTTTCAAGAGGCCCCTCTTGGGGTTAGCAAGGATGGCCATCCATGGCAAGGATCGCAAGGATCGCATGGTGAGCCATGACCCAAGCGACCAAATGAAAGGCGGTTTGACCATAAAAAGCTGCGCTTTGTGAGGCTGCCCGCGCGGGGAAGAAGGGATGTGGCTCGTCTTCTTTTTCTTCTGGGTATCCTGAACACGGGGCTGGTTGGGAAAACCAAAAAAAACTCACCCTTGAAACCCATTTGTTCCAATCATCTATCCTAGCTGCAAACTCAGCCAGTGTCTAAGCTGCTTGGCAAGAGTATGTCTTTGTTTAGTCGGGGATCATTTGGTATCATATTGTTCAGGGATCCGGATATGTCCCCTCTTGCCGTGTTTGACTCATTATCTTTTTGGCCCACTTCAGCTAACGCTACCTTAGCAGGGATGTTTTAAGGCCAACACATGGCTATGACTTTCAATAGGGAGCCACCTCCATAGTGGTTGGTGGCTGTGCACCCCCCATGCGAATGTGCATAGGGTCCTGCATTACAATTCATAGCCATATGGTCTTTTTCGTTTTTTGGAGGCCCGGTACCCCTTTCTTGGCGGGCTGTCAAGGAAAACTAACCAAGACAACCCAACATTCAGCTTGGGGGTGCAGCTCCTAAGAAAGCACGACCTCCTTTCAGGCACCAGGATATGGACCGCAGGTTCTAGTCCATGTTTCCATTTACCAGGGGTCCATTTTGGATACCTTTTTTTGACACACACCCATTTGACGCTGAATCCAGGAGGCCATCCCTGCCTTCATCGCCATCGTCACCATGCCCTACTGCTTTAGCATCGGCTACGGCGGATTGGATTCAAAGTGTTTTGCAGGGCTCCTTAAAAGATACATTTTGCCCCATTGAAACACGGCTTTTTCCACCAAAGTAATGGGAAACCACCATTTACAAGGCAATGTTCAGGTGTATACTGTAAGGAACCCTGTTTTGTAACGCCTGTCGCGTCAACACACTTGGTGATTTGGTTTGAGCTTTTCGAACGCGCTGGTTCCCATCTACCCTGCACAAGAACCAGAGGTGCGAGTCTCCATCCAAGCCACCAACTAAGGGGAAGCTGATTGTATAGTTGGTAGCTGCATTGAAGTTTGAAGTATTTAGGGTTGTAGAGGTAGTGTTCTTAGTAATACTAGCGCTTGTTCAGAAAACAGCGCTAGTCATGGGTAACATTCAAGTTTCTCTACGGCTGTGTAGCATGCGCACGGCCTGGATGCAAAGCTTTGCTCAGTGGCTTGTCAGGTTTGAAATCTTTCTGGTAGTTGTAGATGTATAAGTATACCAGTACTTTTGCCTACCATGATGATTTGATTCCGGCTTAACAAATCTTTGTGCACTTTAGCGTACAGGGAAGAAATATTGGAGGCAAGTTGAGAAATATGTGTTCGGAGAGTTTGTGAAGGGACGTTGGGAACATTTGGGAAGAGGTCGGGAAATCCAGAAGAGCGTAGGAAAAGAGACCAGTGGCAAAGCGACATAGTGGGAGACTAGGAAACGAAGACGGATTAGCATCAGAGAAGCGTGCGTGCTGAGCAGACTTGCTTGAGGTATCGTTGCTGGACTGGGCTGTTGGCTCTTCTTCCAAATTCTGCTGGCGCCCATTCGGCTGTGGCGCAAAGAGAGCCCATTCGTGCGCTTCCAGGTGGGCGTTTCTGTCTGTCAATTTGGGAGGGATACGAGTGGACTCACTGCCCACACAAGGGCCACGCATGTTTTCATGCCCTTCAGGACAAGCACAACTTCTAGCCCTGGCATGTGCAATTGCACTACCAGTACTATTGGCGCGTACGCTTAGGTGTACTTCGGCAGAGTGTGCTGCTTATTCCGTGCTGCGCGCATGTGAGTTCGTGCGTGCTCCCACCCCCAAAGCGGCCTTCTTAGGTCAGCTTGTCCAGCACGGTCGAAGTAGCCAGCCCTCATCTTCAAGACTCGAAAACAGGCAGCCAGAAGCAAAACAACAAATGGCTGTGGGTCAAACATATGTAGCCAAAATGGAACCCGGCAAGTGGAAGCATGGACTAAAACCTGCGGTCCCCTGGTGGTTTAATTTTGACCCATATACAAGTAACGTGGTGCTCATAATCGAGTCTACCACACCTTCGGCATGCATGTTGGGCAATACCAGGCGGCAGCTCTAATCATAGAGCTTCGCTCTAGAGCCTTCCTCCCGACGAGTGAATGATCCAACAGAGTTTCTGCAAGGGGTGTGGACCCGGTGCCACCTCCAGCTAGCCCTTGTGCGAAGCAGCAATATTCGAATCGTAGATATATATATATATATATAATATATATATATATACACAATGGAACGCTTGCTATACATCACATATGGCGTGTCAGTGCATGAAGCCCGGGGGGGGGGGGGTGGGGCCGGGAGTTTCACAGACATGCAGCAACTGTTGGTTGGGATGTGGATCCTTGTTGCGCATGCGGGCCATGCCTGCAAGGCCTTTTCAGTGTTTCCTCTTCAAGTATGCGTGCTTGAAGCCAAGTCAGCCAGTTATCTACTTAGCTTGTCAGCTGAGCCCATTTGAGTGTTCACAGCTGCTTAACAAACTGAAAAGTGCAAGCGCCCACGACACGTGTTTGAAGGCGAAGGGCTGCCCCGAAGCGAAAGACTAGCACTGGGCTTTGGGGACTTCATCCTGCGAAAGTGCTGGAGAAAATGTGGATGGACAGAATCCTGCACCACATAAGAAACCCTGGAATGATGATTCCCCTGTAAATACCAACAAGCAATGATTTCAACCAGGATTCAAAGTGGTGCAGGATTTCGTCCATCCACAGTATTGCCCCGCCTGACCCGCCCCACTTGCATGCCCCCGCTCCACCCGCCAGCAGGCCCGCGAGTGCAGGCGCAGGTGACCGCCCACCAACCCACCCACAACGCAACCACAACCGACAAAGCCAGAAACAAAGACAAAAGGAAGCGCAATCACAAACACACACACGCACACACACGGACTCAAAAACAAATACACTCAGGAACATGCAAACACATGCGCAAACACAAACAAGCACACACACAAACAAACACACGCGCACACAAACACACACACACACAAGCACACAAACACACGCACGCACGCACGCACGCACGCACGCACGCACGCACGCACGCA
>CAUJNA010000481.1:44613-220394 GCA_963377175.1 Effrenium voratum | reverse complement strand
CTCCTTCTTTTTTCACCGTAAAACCGCCAAAACAGCAAGCCCCCCAAATGGTGGTGTTCCTTTTGTTTTCACTCAAAAAAAGAAGCGGTTCCCTCAAAACAAAAGACGAGCCGCCCATATGGCAACTGAGAGATCTGCCCGCGCTTCTCTTATTTTTGTTGCCGTCTCTTTACCAGCAGCATCCGAGATGAGGCCGCGACCTCTCCTGTAACGCCACTCTTGTCCAAGCGCTCGCATCCTGCAATGCATGCAGGGGGTTGATCAACAAGGTCCTTGATAATCAGAGGATGACCAGTGGTTGGGAAACCACTAAAATGATACTTCAACCACATGGGAACAAGTTACCCATGGTCATGGCCGGGGGCCCAAAAACAGGAAGATTGATAGTGTATGCAAGCTAACCAAACGGCACCACACACAAGCACGCGATAACTCTTTTATCCGAGCAGTGTGTTGGTGCCAGGGACTCATCTTCCCCTGTCAGATGACAAAGGCTGGGTGGGCCCCATGGGCCACCCAACTCACAATCTCAAAAACTGAAGAATGGGTGTGCAGACTGATAGCGCCCGCCCCTGAGCCGGGGCCCCAGGCCACAGGGGGGTCTGCCACCAGGGGAAGTGAGTCGCCCACCGGCTCCGGTCACGGGAGCATGGGTGGGCCCACGCTAAGATCAAATGCATCTCCATTCAGGAGACGCGGGAGAAAAACGAACTCCTCGCAGAGTTCCTGCTTGGGGACCCTTTGCAAAGGGTCGAACCCAGAGAAATCTGGGTGCGTCAGCTCATCAGCCCATTGATTGAATTCACGGGGCACGTGGTTGGCCGCCAGCGAGCAGCCATGGGTGTGGAGCAGGAAGACCAGCTCCGCCGCCGTGTAGGGCTTCTTGGATCCAAGGTTGAGCATCGCCATGACGTTGCCCTATTTGTCACTGCCCACCGGGAGTCGGACCCGGGAGGACAGAGGGCCTTGGTGCGTGAGGATCATGTTACAGAGGAAGAGCGTGCCCAGCATCTCCAGAGCCGCAATCCTCCGCTTGGGATCCCCATTCTTGAAAGCCCAAGGGTACTCCTCCACATGGATCTGCTCGTGGAACCAGTACACCTCCTTCTTTTCCGGCTCCACTTTGTTGGAGCACCAACCTCCCACAAATGCCAGTCCTTCGTCCGAGGCGCTAGCATCGCTGCAACCCCACCAAGAGGACTTCGGCAAGTAAGGGGAGTACTGGACGAAAGGCGTGTTGAAGAGGAACCGCAGCATGAACGCCAGCATCCTGACCACCTTGGGGGTTTCCCCACCGTGGTGGTGGCCATCTTCCAGGCCCAAAGTGGCTGGAGCATCGACTTCGCCAGCGGACATGCAGCCGTCGCCCATTGGATGCGACCCAGGGCCTTCTCGATGTCCTTTGAGTGCATTGCCTGCCCTTCCACCATGGTCTGCAGAACCTCCATAACCAGGATGTGTTTGTTGGCTGCCATGAGAACCTGCGGGATGTTCGGGTGGACCACGAAACCCAGCCATGTGTTAACCTCCGCCAAATGCGTCTTCTTCCAGCTAAGCGGGGTGCCCAAGGCCAGGAGTGTTGCCAGCAGCGCCACCGCCAAGTTTACTGCCCCCTCGCTTCGAAGCAGCCACAGGAAGTCATCGACAAAGACGAAGTTCCAATCCACTTGAGGGAAAAGTGCGTAGAGGACCCGGAGTAGAAGGGCTGCCAGGCGTCCCCAGTAGGATTGGGCACTGGCCATGCCATATGTGCCTACCTTGTTCACCCACCATTCTTCCCCCAGTGAGGCCACCTGGAACCGCCAGTCCTTCCTGAGGACCTTCACTCTCCGGTGGGCCTTGGTGACGTCCGCCTTGAGCAGCACCCACCCGCGTCCCCAGTAGGATTGGGCACTGGCCATGCCATATGTGCCTACCTTGTTCACCCACCATTCTTCCCCCAGTGAGGCCACCTGGAACCGCCAGTCCTTCCTGAGGACCTTCACTCTCCGGTGGGCCTTGGTGACGTCCGCCTTGAGCAGCACCCACCCGGCCGGCCATAGCCAGCCCCCAGGTGGAGGTTTGACGACCCTCTCGGGGCCAGGGGCACCCTGAGAGGGGGGTCCCTCCGCAGCTGCCGCATGTAGCCAATGAAGAGCTTGGACCCCATCGGCTCCGACGGTCGTCCTTTCCACCGTCTGGTTCCTGATGGTGTCATTGGCCCCTCCCACCGAGCCATCGTAGATCGTGCGGATCTTGTCCCCCTCGTCGATGCCCGCTAGGGGGCCGGGACAAAGGTCCTCGATTTCGCAGCCACAGTGCGATGCTGCCTCCACCTTACTGAAGGGGCCCTCCACCATGCCCATGGGGACCTCCTCCAGAAATGTGCCCCGGATGAGTTCGCTGAAGTGATCGACCTTGTCGGAGAGATTGGGGTCGTGCGTGATCGGCAGGATGGTGGGCCGATCCGAGATCTCCATGCCATGGTGCGCCCATGGCTCAGGGGAAAGAGTTCCCCCCCCAAGTTCGTCCGTCTCGCCAGTCCTCTGTGTCGGTGTCCGGACCTCCGGATTGTCCGAGGCCGAGACCGGAAGTGAGCCCAAGGTTAGTCCCGCCAACGCTTGTTGGCCAGCCTTCAGCCTCCGGGACTGGCGCTGGTTGTCCCCCGGCGTGCTGGGAGAAGGTTCCCTCTGCCGCCTCGGGGGGGTCGTTGGGTTCGTCTGGGGCACCGTGCCCCCCGGCCTCAGCGCCTCCAGGACGGGTCCCGCTCGGCAAAGGATGGCCGCTGCGAGACCCTGCATCATCTGCTCTGGGTACCGGCTGAGGTCACTGGAGTTGAGCTTTTCCCCCCTGGGGTGAGCCCCGTGGTTGCACCGCAGATCATGCCAATGGTGAAGGGGAAGGTCCGTTGACAATGTCGTGGACTTCACTACCACCTGGCCCAGGCGGCACTCGTCAAACTTGATGAGGGAGTGGTGGAGTGCGTTCGCCCCTTGAATGTAGGCCCGTGTGACCCAGATCGATGAGCACCTCGCTGCGCTCGGGCTCTTGCTGCACTCCATTGGGTCCATCGGGTGCTCCAAGAAGGAGGAGCCCACCTGCGGGACCGTTAGCTGACCTAGCCCCTTGTAGGCCAGCGAGGTCAGGTACATCTGTCGGAGCATGAGCACGCTGTCATTGTCCGTGTCCTCCATAACCCGGGGCTCCAGGTCCTCTAAGCCCCACAGGGTCTGCTCTGCTCTGCCCCTCACCGGCGGCGGGCCACCCGGTTTGGGGAACCATCTGAGGATGCTCCACGTCCTGCAGTTGGGGCCCTTTGACCAAGGCGACCTTGCCCGCCATGGCCATGGAGCACATCGTAGAGTACGGCTCCTCGCCCAGCATGTCCTGTCCAAGGTCTCCACCCTTTCGCCTGATGTCCACCGCCCAAATGTACTCCGAGAAGGCCGGGTTGTAGGCATGGAGGTAAGCATCCAGGGCCCCCGCATCATCCTTCCCAGCGTACAGCAGGATGAGGGACGGCTTTGACGACGGCCGTGGCGTCCACCTCAGTCTGAGCCTCAGTCTTTCCGGGATGTCCTGCATCCATGGGAAGGTGGGGCTTGCCCCCCCTAGGGATTCCGTGTGTCCTTTGTCTGACCCTCCCGTCATCTGTCCCTGGGCTTGCTGCTTGCCCTGGCGGTTTCCCGCCCTTGGAACGCCCCTTGCCGGGCGGATCCTCACCTCTGGGTCTCTCTGGGGGGTCTTCCCACTGCCTCGAAGGGATGCTTCCGCCCTTCTGGAGTGCCCTGGCTGGGACCGCTCCTCTTCCGGGCTTCCGGGGCCGGTGGCACCCTGGAGAAGTCCCCTCCCATCTGAGGCCGTCCTGGCCTCCCCCGCTCTGTCTGCCTTCCGCTGTGGCTCTGGTGGGGTTGGCTCTCCCCCTCTGTGTGCACTCTCGCACTGGTGGCCTGTGGTCCCAACTGAGACCGGGAAGCCACGGGGCCTATGGCACCCTGAGTGGCCTCCTGTCACTTGGGAAGGTGAGGGCATGCCTGTGGCACATGCTTCGATGGGGGGGCGTCGCAAACCCATCCATCCTTCCTGACCGGGCAGTTGTGGGATCGGCCGCATGATCCCGAACACTTGTTGTGGAGGTGATGATCTCTGCAGTACGCCACCCCTTTGGGATTCTTGAAAGCCCAGTGGTCCGGCCATGGAACCGAGAAGGTGTTGGGGGACTTCCCCTTGCCGCCCTTGCCCTTCGGCTTGGACCGGGTCGGCCCCGAGGGCCAGGAACCTTTCCCCCCCTTCTTGGGCTTCTCCCACTGAGTCTGCCACACCTTGGGTGCCTTGCCCTTGCTCTTCCCCTTCTCCGGAGCCCTGTTGAGGTGCTCATAGACCTCCCGTTGCCAGAAGAGGAAGTCGCCCCTGATATTCTTGAGGGCATCGGAGAGAGTGGTGCCCTGGTGCACCATCTCGTGGATCTTGCGCCATGCATTGCGCTCTGCAAACAGCAAGGTGGTGTCGCTCGGGGGAGGCTTCCTGCCGGCGATGTCTTCCCCATAGAACCAGGCATACCGTGATCTTCTTGTGGGTGGATGAGGGGCGTTCCCCTTCTTCCGGGAGCGCGCTCACGATGTGTTTTGCCGGGATGTAGCCCAGCTCACCCTTGGCAATCATGCGCCACTGCTTCTTGAGGTAGCCATCACTCCCTTGGAACTCCAACCTCGGCTTCGGGGTCCCATGCGTGGCCACGTAAGCATCTTCCAGCTGGCGCCTGTCACACAGGACCTCCAAGGGCGCCTTTGTCGGGCCCGCCTGGCCCGCCGGGTGATCACCTTGGTTGCCCCCCCGGACCAAGTTGGCTGCCACTCGAACTGCCTGAAGGAGGCGCATCGCCGTGAAGGCCGAGGTCTGGGCGTTGAACCCGTTCTCCCCATCCCGGAATCCCAGGTCCCGGGGACCATTCTCCCTAGCCGCCGCCGGGGTGTCCCAGCGATCCGCCAGGTCTTCCACCGTGACGTATCCCGATGCGCCCAGAGCCGCCTGGGTGGCCCAGGGGATCTCCTTCCCCACCAGGATGGCCGCCAGTGGCTTGTGCAACTTTGCCACGTCCTCCTTGAACTCCGCTGGGACCTCCTCCGGTGGTTTGGCCGCCATGACCTCTGACCTTGGTGTGGGTGGGTGGTTTTTTCACACAAATTGGGTTCAAAGAACCCAGGGCAAAGCTTGAGCCAAAATGGCATGCGCCATTATGGTCAAGCATTGCCAACACAGTTCATGTTTCCCCATGCGTTTCAACATTAACAAAGTGTATGCAAGCTAACCAAACGGCACCACACACAAGCACGCGATAACTCTTTTATCCGAGCAGTGTGTTGGTGCCAGGGACTCATCTTCCCCTGTCAGATGACAAAGGCTGGGTGGGCCCCATGGGCCACCCAACTCACAATCTCAAAAACTGAAGAACGGGTGTGCAGACTGATAGCGCCATTTCCGAAGGACAGTCTGGCACACCCGCCATTTCCGAAGGATGCCAGTCTTGGATGTTCGGCGGTGTTGCTATCTAGATGGCTTACATGACGCATTTACTGACTAAGCTATCTGCAGTTATATTTCCTCCAACATGAGTTATAAGTTGGTGTAATTCAGCCATCATGGACAGCACAAGATAGTAAGTAGCCAGTCTTAGGGCAAGTACTTACCATATAGGACAAACACATGGCTAACATATAAGTTAAGATAGCTATATGTGGGACAAGGAATTTGGCGAACTTAAGTAATATATTTGGAAGACATAGCTAAGTGCGCCAAGACATACTTAGTAAGTTGACCGCGGCCTACTTAGTAAGTTGACCACGCCATACTTATATGTTTGCCGGGTATACTTAGCAAGCTCGCTAAGTAAGCCGAGAGGCGTGTTTTTTGGATGAATATCCACAACAATACTCACAAATCATATCGTGCAGCTACTGCCACGAATGCTGGGAAAATATTTTGTTTTTGGTCGCGTAACAACGTGTAAGCGCAACATGTATAGCTATATGCGTGCCCACATATGTTAAAAACACATTTTCCCCAACCTAACCCTCCCCTTTATATAAGCAACTGCGCGCCGCCCATACAGGTTTGTGAAAGGCAAACGCTGCGCGCCGGTTTGCGCGGCGGGGCCACTGCCAACGCAGGCACGGCCACTGGGATCGACAGGGGGGGGGGGCAGCGTCGCCGCAAAAAGATTGGCAAAGCCACGGTTATATTACAACTCCCTATTTACACGCAAAGCTATAAGGAGTTATAACATGTGTGCTGGTTGTATAGTTTTGCTCATGGGCTTTATATAACTTCCCCAAACCGTGCACTCTGACATTTGTTCGGCAAATATAGGACAAAGGCGTCCAATTTGACAGAGCGATTCTTGGAGATGTTTTCATTTTTGGCATGTGTATTTACACGTGTTTCATCATGCCACCGAACAACCATTTGCAAAAAGCATCTCCTTGAATAGATTTGCCATGGAAAACCCAAACGTACATCGTAGGAAAGTGTTTTGACCCCGTATATAGGCCGGGCTTGCGCGGGAACTTGAGCATAGTTTTCAGGGCTTGTGTTTGGGTGCATGAAACGTGTCACGGGCTTAACGTCTTGGAAGAGTTTCATTGCGTTGTGATTCGTCATGGGTCGTGGGTAGGTTCAAGTTGCTGGTATAGGGGATTGCTAGTTGATAATTCCTCAAAATGCAATGCATCATTGGGCTTGTTTGGGGGGCCACTGTTTCTAAGGGACCCGAACAAGAAACATTGGTTGCTTGAAGTGCATTTGTTGTATAGCTGTGAATCACGTGGCTGGGCATGAGAGCTCGCCTCTATGCATGCTGGGCGTTAGCTCGCATGCCAAGCGTGCGCCGAAGTGTTTCGGCGCAATACTGAGACCACCTTGAGCCATGCAGTCGGCCGAGCAGGGGGACCACATCTTGAAGAAACGGCAGACTGCGCTGCAGTTCACAAAGGCCTCAAGCTTGTACCAGCAGTACAAGACGGAACCCACAGATGGACAACCAACGACCCCTCGACCGGAAGATGCAGGCAGCAAACGAGAGTGGGAGCGCCTCATGTATAGGTGGCGGTCTGCCATGAGAGATGCAGCCGCAAGGAAAGGATGTGCATGAGTCCATCCAAGCTGGCGACATGCCACCAATTAGAAGCGTGGACCTTGCCGCGCAACAGTCATGGGGAAAAAGGCAAGTGAATAGTTACACCCATGCATGGGGTCCAACAACCCTCCATTATAGGGAGTTTCTCATTGATGCCCTGATGCGATTGAGAAGGGTTGTGCACTCATGCTGAAGGCTGCTTGCGGGTTGTCAAACCCACGGTCACACGTAAGCCACATGCCCACATGTGCAGGGTCAACTGCAAGAATTTGCCATGTTTACCGGTGTTGGAACATGAAGGTCTAATCAGATCAGACAACGCTTTCTGGACCCGCCATGTAGGCAGGCCAAATGGCGCATGCGCGCAAGCCATTGTGAAGGCACTGCAGCTATTTGGGACAAGCTTTGATTTTGGTAGATAGCGAAATGATCACACCCGAGCTGTGTGCAAAGATTGAAGCCCACATCGCCAAGGCCGAAAGTGGGTCCATAGTGCAGTCCATGGCGGCATTGATGGTTGATTTGGAGACATTTGGCCTGCGGTATAGCAAATGTGTTTGCTTCCTGTATGGAATCTGAAAAGGAAGGGTCAAAGCCTGGATGTTGTTTTTTTAATGAGGACATTCCTTAAGGCAACTGATGCCAGCTCAGGAATGCGCATCTCAGCTGGCGTGCTCGGCTGAAGCCAGAGTGGGTCGCGGTCCACCCGGCAAACCGGGACGGCTCCGGGGTGAGCCCAAGTTGCGTCCACCAGCTGGCTTCTGACATCTCGGAGTGCGGCTGGGACTGGGCCCAGATCCGGGCTTTGTGCGTGGAGCTCTCCCACGAGGAGATTCCCTTGGTGGTGAAGTTCAACCAAGAGCTTGATGCCCACGTCGATGACACGATGAAGCTGGCGCCCATCATCAAAGAAACCATTCGGTACGGATCTTTGAGTGCCTCGCACACCAACTGTGCGCTGAGGTTGTTTGCTGCCTCCTGCCTGCACGACGGCAACCCAGATCTTCTCGTAAAGGGCAAGCTTTCCCTTCACCAGCTCAGGGACAAGGACGCTGCATACGCTGACGCCGCCGAGAACGGCTTGACATGGTCCATAATCAGCTCCACTGTCATCACGCGCTACCCCGCCTTATGCGGCTTGTTGCAACAGGCCATGAACACCGGAGCGCAACTGCAGCGCCAAGAGGGCGAACTGCAGATATGCCTCCGCCTTTTGGGAGCCTGGCAGCAGGAGGCCAAGTCCAAGCCAGACACGCAAGTCCAATTCAAGGAGATCCGGAGCAAGGTCCTGCGCACCAAGCCCTCTTGCAGCAATGCTGCGCCATTCATGTATACCTTCATCCTCAGGTATGGAGGAGGGGCTGATGGCCAGTGGATTCGTGAGAGCGAGCAGTTTGTGAAAAGGGCTGGCGGTTCGCAGAGGCAGCTGGGCCCGGACCGCTGGGACAACTTGAGTTTGCCTGGCAAAGGTGGGGAGCATTTGCTTCGCCTTCGCCACGCTGCCCTGCGTGTGTCTTACATTGAGGAGAAGCCGTTGTCAGTCAGTGACCTTAGGAGACTGCTGAGATCGAACGATGCAGCTGCAGCAGAACAGCTGACGCAAGACGTTCGGGAGCTCGGTCGCATCACCCTGGCCTCCGACTTGCATCAGGAGGTGCTTCTCTTTGAGCATCAGATCGTCACACAGTTGCTGGACAGGAAAGGGCGCCTGCCCAGCATGGAGCACGCCGCCCAGGCCTTCATCGTGAACGTGCAGGAGAGAGGCGGCCCCTTGCTGACTGAGAAGTGGAGTGCCTTCACCGTGGAGAAGCCTGCTGTGGCAGGGCCGTCTCGCCCCGATTCAGCTGCCCTTCAGTGATCCTTTGCTGAAAAACACGTTTTTCCAAGACGACCTAAATATGTATTGTTTTGGGATCCGTCCGCATTTTCGTTAACGTGTGCGGCTGGGCCAAACAGCTCGCCAGCGCTGGGCTTTTAGGAAAGCTCGCGATTTGCTCACCTCTCGGGCCATCAGGATGCTGACGTACGACCGGCACGGAGAGCTTGCCGAATGCGAGGCCATTGTCAACGAGCTAGGGTTCAATGCCGGGGACGCTGTCATGCGGCGCGCGGATAAAGTCGCGGCGACCATTTCCGGATTCACGCAGTCGCATGTGATTTTGCGCATCGAATCCGGTCTCATTTCGGGGACGGCTAAAGTCTTGGCCAAATCCTTCTCCAAGAAGGAATGGACCCACTGTGCTGCGAAGAAGGAGGTGGAGAAGGTGCAGGAGCCTGGGGCCCTTATAAAGGGCAGTTGCGCATGTTTCCAATTCGCCTTTTTTACTCCATTTGTTGGAGGGGTTTGAATCAGTTTTGGCCAACTGGAACTTGCAGGAGCACTGGCAGCACCGGATTGGCAGCCATGTGGAGTTTGGAGTGCTGTATCTCAAGGGCAAGATCACTGCTGCGTTGCTGCAGGAAGAGCTCAAGCACTTGGACACCTTGCAGCACTTGACCATCCAGGCTAAACCGTTCAAAAAAGTGGTTGTGACCAAGAACTTTGCAACCAACAAGCTGGTCCTGGTGCCCATGACCACCCGCATCAGCACCCAGTTGCAGAAGTCGGGCGCACAGCTTCTGGGAGAGCTCATGGCTGGCCCAGAAGGCGGCCTTTCGTGTTGGTTGGTGCCGTGCTTTGCGGCGCCAAAGCCTCACCCAGAGGGCTCCAAGGGCATGATCGCGCCCTTCTGGCTGGTCCAGACAACTGAGCAACCAGACGAGGCCAACATGGAGGTGACTCCGGACCTGGGCTCCCACAACGAATCCGACAAGCTGATCCACCAGGTCACCATCAAGGTGCCCGTGATGAAGAACACGCGCCCGATCAAAGCTGGTGAGCAGCTTAGGGTGTTTCGTGTCAAGGAAACTAAGGTTCCTGATTTGGAGGACATAGTTTCGGCTGCGCCAGCAAAGCGTCGCCGTGTGAAATCGGCTGACTAGAAGAAGCGACTTCATATATAGACAGTTTGTGCCGAATCTCAGCAGTCCAACAGGGTTTGCAATCATTGTTGTTAAAGGTAGCTTTGACTTGCCACGCATGTTTGCTTCAGTGCTTCTGTGAATTACGAGTTGGGCGAGCTGTCGGCGTGCACAAGCCTTTGCGCAGATTGTCTTGACCGGTCCGGCCACGTGTAAAACGGAGACTGCTGCAACGCATCACGCAGGGACCCAAACATATGGAGTTGCCTGTGGCTCGGTTGGATAGCCCCACGGCATTGTTTCAGCGAGCATATGAGCCCAGCTGCACAGTATTCAGTATCATGCACAAAATCTTCTGCCTTAAGTGTCTTTCTTGCATGCAGACTTCTCTTGGAGGGCTGAGCGGGTTTGGTGAGGGGTGCTCAAACTGTGGCTTCACAATCTTAAGCAAGCTAAGTCCAGCTTCAGTTGCGCATGGCGAGCAAGGACAGGCCATGCGCAACTTTTTTCGGACTCAAAAGTCTAGGGTCTACCCTAGGTTTTTTTGCATTTTTTGAATAAGCGCACCAAAACAGCCATTTTAAAACATTTTTTGAAACAGTCTAAACACATTTTGATAAATATTTTTTTAGTACTGCATACCAAAACAAAAATTGAATTATTTTTTGAAAAATTCAATACACCTAAACATTGTCATTTTCAAAAACACACATTTTCCAAAATATTTTAGAAAATATATTTTTTTCAAAAGAGATAAATATATATATCATTTTAAGAAGAATTATTCAATAAGAAACAACATTTTCAATAATTCAATGAGAAGACAAATAATTAATCATTTTTCAAAATTTTGGATATTCCGGAGTTGCGCATGGCCCACCTTGTAGGATTTTATCTTCAATATATAAAACGCTATACTTACATTATAATTATAACATATAAGGGTATAAATGTTATAATCATAGTATGGTTATATTATTCAGGTTCATCAATAATTAGTATAAACCTTATGTGTTTTACTCCTACAATATTCATTGTATTCCTTTCATTATCAATATTTCTACATATTGTTGCAACTGCGTATTCCATTACATCAGTTATATTATCTTGGTCTATAGAACCCATTAAGTGTCTACCACTATGAAAATCAAAACCATAACTGCTATATTCATCATCCTCAAAATAATTAAAATGATGAAACCTTACACGTAAAATTATATCAACTATTATTATTGCTTTATAACTTTCATATCCTACATACTTATCTAGTAAGCTATCTATTTCATCCCCTTCTTTCATAACTATATCTTCAATACTTTCAATGCTTAATGGAACCTTCCTAGAAACATAATATTGACATATTTGTCTCTTTACTTTATCACCATCTAAATTATTACAGTGCTTCGTTTCCCTTTCTATGTCAGTTTTGTCAATTTTATATCTTCTTTGTATTCTCTTCAATGTTTCATTATGATTATGCTTTATTTTCATATATTCTGGCTTGCCATATTTATAGGACATAATATTATTAATAACTTCAACTGGTAGTTTTTGAAACTCCATTTCTATTATAATATATATATATATATAGTGTTTATTTCTTTAAATACTTTTTTACAAGAAATAAAATTAAATATTGGAATATACTTATAACATATAATATTTTACATGTTATAATCATAGCATGGTTATAATCAAAATCATTCCCCGATTCTATCAAAATCATTCCCCGATTCTATCAAAATCATTCCCCGATTCTATCAAAATCATTCCCCGATTCTATCAAAATCATTCCCCGATTCTATCAAAATCATTCCCCGATTTCTGTCAAACTCATCACAGTTTCCAATATCAAACTACTAGGTATTTTATATAGGTCTTGTTGCTAAATAATTCTAATAAATTCATATTATTAGAAATATCTAGATTTTAATTTCCAACCATTACATATTTATCATCATTGCCCTTAATTAGTTTATAATATTCTAATGTTTGTTCTTTTGGACTTTTGATTTGTCCCTTATTTAACATATCGCAGTATTTTTTACGCTTGGTATCATAATCACCGCTAGGTCTGCCTATCCCTTTCTTTTCAAAAATCGTATTCATCTTCTCCTTCTCTTCGTTGCTTTGTTGTTCGCGTTCAACTGGTTTCATTTTGTCATCAATGGATTTAATCATATCATTTAAGGTTTTGATATTGTTACCAATTAATGTTATCTTCTTCATTAAATCATTAATAGTATAATTCTCATTTTCAGACATTACTATATATTTATTTAGATAATTATTTATTTAATTATATATTTATAAAGTGCATTTATGTTAAATCTACTCTTTAAATACTAACTTATGTCCCTGTTAAAACTAACATTAATCAAATGTTCGTTAGTTTCAATAACCATATCGCCATCTGTTCTTTTCTGAATATTAAAATCTTTATCTGTTTTTTTATAAGAAAACATACATGGGACACAACTAACTTTAACTCCACCTTTCTTATCTACTGTCAATTCATTTTTAAAATTCATTATGTGATTACATTTATCACATTTTATAGTCTTACTTTCACCCATTGATTTAACACTTTCTGCTGTTTCTTTCCGTGCTTCAATATCTGGTGTTGGTCTTTCTTTGCCTTTACTCTTTTTCTTTTTTCCCATTTATATTAATATTTACATTTTTATTTTTGAGATATTGAATTCCTAACTTAATTATTTCTAATGAATAATAACAACATTTTTTTATTTTATTGTCAGTAATTATTACTTGTTCTATATTCTCCATTTCATCTATTATATTAATATAATCTGTATAACTCCTTTTCATATTAAATAATAAGATAAATTATTTTTCATTTCTGTCTTTCTTTTCTTGTAAAGTTTTTTCATTGTATCGTCTTTATTCCATCTATATTCTACAAATTTCTGATGATATTTTGAATTTAGATGTTTAAATAAATATTTGTCATCATAAGTTTTACAACAATTGCAATGGATAACAGTCATATAATAATAAGATAAAATAATTACTTAAATTATTTAATCTTATTATTTTCATGCATAATAGAATATTGGTGGGGCACAGCACTTGGGGTTTTCATTGCACACGCGAGAGAGATACAAACTAATTAGCTTCAATGCTTATTGATTGTAGCAATGGAAAACCTGTTCCATTTTATGATATTCGCCACCAGCATATCATAAAAATGATGTTCCATTTAATAATAATTACAAGTTAATTTTTAAATATAATTTTCTATATTTCTTTAATATCAACTATGACAGATGTTCCAATAATAAAACCAATAAACATAACTGAATATGAATTCAAACAATCTAAATATGAGCACGTGCCAAAATTACCATTTAGAAGTATTATAGTCGCGAGTTCAACGGGCGGGAAGACTGTCCTTATTCAAAATTTAATATTGAATGTTTATAGAAATTCATTTGCAAGAATATTTATATTTTCCCCCAGCGTCCATAACGACCCTACATTTACAGAAGTTAAAAAATATATCAGGGATGAATTGCACGTGGATGATGAAAAAGAACAAATTTATTTTGATAATTATAATCCAAGTGATTTAGAAAATGTAATTGAAAGACAGAAGAAAATAATTAATTATATGAAATCTAAAAAGATAAAGAAACTGCATTCAATATTAATCGTTATAGATGACCACGCAGACGACCCTAAATTTGTTAGATATAGTAAATTATTACATGGATTATTTACAAGAGGCAGGCACGATGCAGTAAGTGTGATTTGTTCAACACAAAAATACAATGTTTTAGCGCCTATCATTCGTTTGAATGCCAGTTCATTATATATTTTTAGGTTGAAAAATGCCAGTGAGCTAATGAGTTTTATTGAAGAAAATAGCGCCATTGTTGATAAACAGCAATTATTAGATATGTACCATCAAGCCGTTAATTTTGCTCCATATTCTTTTTTCTACGTGAACATGAATTCAAAAGACATTAACAAAATGTTTCATATCAATTTTGAACAGGCATTTCAAATTACAAATGATGAATAAAGATATTCTAACTTAATATAATATCATAATATGCCAATGAAACTATGTAGATGTGGTGGATTTTATCGTAGAGGTAATTATAATTTTCATACTAATTCTTGGATACATAAACTTTATAAGGTATTGAAAAGAAGGGCAACAGACGAGGAATTATTAAGATTTCAAAATAATTTTGTTGATGAAGAAGATTTAATAGATGATATGTGTAGCAACGCCTCAACAAAATTACCCGAAAGTGAAATGACAGATTATGATAGCAATTAATAATATTAATTATGTTTTAATATTATCAATTTAAATTAACGAAGCATTGCAAAATTGTAAAGCAGGAAGTTTATATATTAATTTGTCAGATTTTTCTTTTTCTAATTTCTCAATTCGTGCCACACATTCTTGAATAGATTTTATTATTAAAGTATCTGCTCTTGTTTTTTCATCTACTCTTAAAGTCTTAATGTCTTCCATACTGTTATTTGCATCATTTTTACTTTGACCAATACCCATTATATATAATATTATTTAGATTTTAATTTTTCAAAATTGAAATGTTGGTTTTCTTCTTCTTCTTCGTCTTCAGTTGGTGCTGGTATTTCTGTTGGACTTTCAGATGAAGAACTATGACAGTAACAGGTGGAGAACTATGAACACTAATAGCTTCATTTGATGAATTGCTACTGCTACTTTGTGCATTTCCTGCTGTTATTTGATTAACTAAATCTGCGATATTTATTGTTGTTGCAATTGCGCTATGTGATAAGTTTAATATTATATCTGCTACTGTAGCGCCGTTGTGTAGCATTATTTCTATCATTTTTGTCAGTTTGAATCTTTTTTCTTCGTCGCTGTCATCCTCATCTGGTGGTTTCTTTGGCGGTGGTTCTGGCGGTTTGTTGTTGTCAAGCATTTCAGTAAAGGCTGACACCATTGCGTCGCGTTGGTTTTTCAGTGTTTGTGTTGCCTGTGTTCTTGTTGGTTCATTTCTTTTGTATGTGTTGTGCCAAAAGTTTTTAAGCATTATTTTAAACATATTGTCTTGGTTTTCCTTTACCTTAAACGCTTCAAATGTCACATTTAATGGTTGGTCTGTATCATTGTATAACTTGTCGTCAGTCTCTCTGGTTTCTGTGGCGATTGTATCTGTGTTGGTTGCAATGTCAATAAATTCTCTCGGTATGCCCTTTTTCATCAATTTCGGTGGTTGTATTGTTGTTGAAGTGTTTGGTTTCATTAGGTTATGTATTGTAAAACTGTCGTCATCATATTTATCATAGAATTTCTGCTTCTTTCTTTTCAGTATATTTTTCGTTAATATTATCATTATTATTATTTATATTTTTATTTCTTACCTTTGCCCTTAAAACTTGCCTTGAGTTCTTCTATTCTACCCTTGCCTAAATTTACTATCCACCCGCCATTATCAATAGTGTCTAAAATCATATCTACTAAATATTCTTTGTACGTTCTCGCCTTGCCTCTGCCTTTGTGTTTCAATTCTTCTTGTATTTCGTTTTCTTGTGGCACTTGAATTCCTCTTAAATAAAATTGAAATTTAATATCATTTACTGTTAAATTAGGGTTTTCTTTCCAGTAAGCAGGACTAATATTATTATCTATTGTTGTTTTGAACAATGGAAATAATGGCAATGGCGGCGGCTCTTGTGGCGTTGAACTTGATGCTCCTGTGGCTTGATATTCTACTTGGGCATCATCTCCGCCTGAAATTGGCGAACCTTCGTATTCTAATACTGGGAGATTATCCGGTACTGTTCTTGTTGTTGCCGATGGTGCTGATTGTCTATTGCCTAGCATTCTTTGAAAAATTGTTCCACCCATTTCTCGTAAGTTTGATGCCATTGCTTGGCTCACTTCATTTACTCTTTCTTTTGTTGCTGTGGTTAGTTCTTGTAGCCTTGTATCTACCATTGCCTCGTGTTGTCTTGCCGTTTGTTGTGGTGTGGAAAAATCATATTCATCATTTATTGCATCAGCGTTTGCTTGGACTGGTGTTTCTGCATTCATTTTGTGAACTGCATAAGTATGCCCGTTTCTGCGTGCTTCTTGTTTCATCATTGCCTCTCTCATTTGTCTGTCTAATATTCTCATCTCTTGGTCTTTCAATAATTCTAAATGGTCGCTTCCATCAAAAAAACTACCCTGAGGACTTGCTTTGAAGAATGTAGCATCTCGGTTAGGTAGTTTTCCCGTTATTAAATCATTTTCGCCAATTAGACCTACAATTTCTTCATAAGTAGGTCGTCGTTTCAATCCAAATTTTGCATATGGATTTATTAATTCTAAACTTGCTGTAGTTGCCATATTTATTATAATAATAGTTAGATTATTAATATTATTATAATAAATCTTAAGTAAATATTAACTTTTTTGTATCTTCATACCATTTATTTAAATGTTCTTTTGTTGCATGTGGCAAGTTAGGACGATATAATTCACCCATCATCCTATCCAGCTCATTTACATAGTTTGCTCTCTTATTTCCTTCGTCAATCTTTTTCCTTAATGCTACTGATGCTTCTTGTGAGTTTCTTAACTTCATTTGTTCGTGTAAGTGTTTTAGATACTCATTATCTTTCATATCAAATGGACTATATTTAATTTGGGAGGATTGTAAGAATATCTTACCTTTATTTTTCTTATTATTTCTTTTGTGAAATTTATACATTATATATTTATCATAGATTTTAATTTTAATCATAGAGCAGACTTCCGGATTCGCGTAATTCCAGAACAGACTCCGAAATCATATGCACAAATAATTCTCGCACATCTTCATCGGTTGTAAATGACTTGTTTGACCCTTTCAATTTAAAAACGAGTAAGCCTCCTTGTTTCGTATTCTGGCCTGTAAAATTGGTGTCTTGCATTTTCTCAAATGATATACCAATTACAAATTTATCTTCTCTAAATCGCTTGTAGGAAATACTAAAGGCATCTTGGTCAGGGTTCAAATAGTGTAATGCTCGTTTTAAATAATATGCAGTTTCTGCCATTGATTGACATTCAAACTCTGGATATTTCTTATTATTAATTTGTAATTGCCAAGTCAAATCTAATTCAGAATTTTGAAAGCCTTTACCGCGGAATTGCGCACGGGTAAGATTACCATCGCCATCCACAGCATCTGGGTTTAAACCGTCAAAGATTCTTGAATTAATCATAGGATTGTAAAAGTAATTCCATCGCTTGTAAATATAATTATCGTGTCTGTAGTAATTATTATTATCAGCATCTACACCTGCTCTTGGTGGGCGATAGAGAGTAATAAAACAACCATTTAATTTAGAAGCGGATTTAACAATGTTCATATTAATTTCAGTTCCTGCCGCGTTGAATGATTGTGTCATAGTGTGATACATTGGAAATACTAATTTCAAACTTTGACCCTCTAACAAATGTTTTACTATATTATTGTTGACCGTGTTGTCCAATTGTATTACCTCAGCACGAATGATTACGTTATTCAATTCCCACAAGGTGCTGGTGTCTCCAGTTGTGAAATAATAACCGTTGGCATCATTTTGAGTATTGACATCAGTAACGGTAAAGGGTGCAATAACTGGTGCATGTTCGTCTGATACAATTGTAAATTCCAATTCAAGGGGAGCATAACGAAGAGGTAAATAATAATTGCTTTCTAACAGTCCGCATACTGGTTTATGTCCTAATCGCATATAACCATTAGCGCCGGGTATTCCTGCTACTGAATGGCGAGTATATCGTGCTGTTAAATCTCCCCAATTGTTATGGTCTTTTGTAGTTGAAATTGTAACTTCCGCAGGGTCGGCGGCGGGATTGGTTCGTGTATTAACATCTAACATTTCTGCCAGTCCAGTAGCATAAGTATGTCGCCAGTCATCATCCCAACGAGGATTAGCCCCACCTTCTAAATCGTCCATATCTCTGGCATCTTGACTTTTAAAAGAATTATACAATTCACAATGTCTATTGTATTCAATAATATCCTGAACCTGTTGTCCGCCTACTGTGCATCTATACCGACTGAAGAAGGATGATAAATTACCTAACGGTCGTAAAAAATGACTTCGTGTTCCGTCGGTGTTTTGAAGATTTGCAAATAAACGAATACTTGATAAATCAATATATGTGTTGTCTTCTCCTGATATATGAAATCTAATATTGTTTATTCCTGCATTTGGATTATAAACATTACTACCCGATGGAAAATAATTAACGTGTCTTCTGTCTGTGATGTATTGTGCTGTTTCTGGAAGTCCAAAATTTAACGAGTTAATCATTGTAGTTTCTGATTCTGCAATTATATTATCCATTACTTATATATGATGATATAGATTTTATTTTTTATTTTTATATTTTTCTTATGTGGAAGCATTGTAGTAGAATTATTTGAAGTTGTATTTTTTATAGTATTTATTAGATAATTATTTTTTGTATCAACTATATCTTTTAAAGTATCATAATCTAAATTTTATATTGTTTATCGTATTTTGTAGGTTCTTTTGTCAGTTTCTTCTCTAATGGAATTTTGTTTTGCTTGTCTTTATTTCTAAACATTATTATTAATATTATTGAGATAATGTTAGTTCAGTTATACGCTTTATACAATCTTCTAATTCGTCTCTATACTTATACAAATAACTTAAATCATCTTCATCTAATGGAATTTTCTTTTCTTCTTGTTCTTTTAAAAAGTCGGTATAATCAACTCTACTATAATCTGTATAATGTATTTTGTTATTTTCTGGATGTAATTTTAAGTAATCATTTTCATAATTAATAATTTCACTATACATGCCTATTATAAGTCCTTCAATATTACCTTTTCTGTAGTATAAATGATTTAAATCATTGCTTTCGTGCTCTTCTTTATCCTTATTCAATACTTCTTTGCCACAATTACATTCATATTTACTATTTGATATTTTGTATTCTTTCTCTTTCTCTCGCTCTATCATTTTCTTATAAGCATATTCAATATCGTTGTCCCATTTCTCAGCATCAATACTCATATATAACTTATATATATATATTTATTTATTGTTCTGGTGTTGAATTAGGATTAAACCCGTTTGAAACTGCCGTAGTAGGATTAATTTCAGTCATACCTTGTCCTGTCCAATTATTGAAACTGTGTTTGTCTAATAAATTATTGCTTTCTATTTCTCCAGTTATTGCCGCGTCATCGAACATTGCTATAGGATCTCCACGATTTCTAAATCGTAAGTGTCGCGGGTTTTTCTGTTGATTACTTCCTGATACAAAAGGTGATGAATAAACAGTAGTAGCATATTTGTTCCGTGTCTGTTGTTGATTTCTTGAACAACGGATGAACCGAGGCTATGTCCAACAATTCTACTAACATCTGGATTTTTCCTTAATTCTTCCATTGCGTCCTTATATCTTTCGCTTAATTGAACATTTCGCGTGGGTATAAAGAATAAATCAGAAATTATATCATTAGCAAGATGACCAGCGCCGTTTTTAGCGCCAGTACCACCAATATATAATGTGTTGCCTATTTTTGTTATTCCATTTACATTAGAATAGGCCGCGTCTAAACCCTTGACATCATCGATTTTATTTTTATTTTGAACATTAATTTCTTCAGCATATCGTGTTTTATGTTTCATTATCTGCTTATCAAAATGTTTATTGAAACCTCCTATTTTGTTTTCCAATTTCTTTTTATGGTTAAAAAATACATCTTCTATTAAATCCTTACCTGCAGTATATGCTTTATCACTTGCTACACCTGCCATCATTTGCGTAGGCGTCCTGCCTTCAATAGCACCTAATAATAATTGTCTTCCTATCATATAATAATAATTATATAATAATTTCTATTGTATATTATATTTATGAGTGACAGATTAACATATAAAAAAATCTATGTTGATAGTGCCTACAGATTGCAAGAAAGTAATTCTACCAGCGATTTTATTATAGAACTTGACCAAAACTTTGAAATTCCACCAAGAACAAAAATGTTCGTGACAGAGTGTTCATTCAGCACTCCGTTTTATACAACAGAGAAAGGGTTTTATGAACGCTTCTATATTATGTTATATAATAGTTCAAATGTCTTATTAAGAAGCACTGCCGTTGATGTATCCGGTGAAATTTATTATGCCAATCAATTATCATACAAAATACAAACGGAATTAAACACGGCATTTAATGATATTGTGCCTGACTTATTCTTAACAGTATATGGACAAAGCGAACGCAAAATGGAACTTAAATTAAATGACCCTCTAAATTACAAAATCAAAATACCTACAGACGAAGAATTAGAAACTTATGTAAATGGCGAATGGAACAGAGGACAGTTTGAATATGACAATTTAAGACCAAAGTCTATTAACTATTTATTAAGTAATTATATTGTCTACGAACCTGCGTCATCATGGTTGAGTGGCTACTTTAATTTAGTTCCTTTTCAGAATGTATATATTAACTCACCTCAACTAAGCGACTACAAATATTCAGCACCTAATAATTTTAGTAGTTCAGTAATTAAAAAAGTTCAAATTAATCAACAACTTGGTGGTGTTATTAGCGACTACACCTCACCTATATATGCAGATTTTATTGATGTGGGCGGTAAAAATATTAAGCGACTGCACTTTAAAATTACAACTTCAAGAAACGAAGTTATTGATTTTCACGGCGTACCCATACAGTTCTCCTTGCTTTTTCAATTAGACAATTGATTGTGGTTATTTTAAAAGTATTGAAAAGTATTTAAAAGTAAATTTACATAAATAAATATTGATATAATGCCTGATTATAGTAGAGGTAAAATTTATACAATATGGGACAGTGATTATACAAAATGTTATATAGGTTCAACAGTTCAGCCACTATGTAAAAGAATGGACAAACATAGGTCTGAATATAAGAAATATTTGAAGGGCGCTTGTCGTTATGTGTCAATATTTGATCTATTTGATGAATATGATGTTAAGAATTGTAGAATTGAATTATTAGAAAATGCCCCGTGTCATAGTAAAGAAGAATTACACGCCATAGAAGGACAATGTCAAAGAGACAATGAGTGTATTAATAAAAATGTTGCTGGAAGAAGTAGGAAGGAGCATTATGAAGAACACAAAGAAATTTACTCACAAAGAAATAAGGAATATCGCTTACAGAACTGTGACAAATTAAAGTCAAAACAAAAAGAATATCGCAACGAACACAAGGAAGAATTAAATGAAAAATGCAAACAGTGGTATAAGGACAATAGAGATACACGAATACAAAAACAACAAGAATATTACAATGAACATAAAGACGAAATAAAAGAGTATAAAAAACAGTACAACGAAGAACATCGCGAGGAGTTGAGCGAACGCAGGAAACAATACCGTATAGACAATATTGATACATTTAAGGCATCAGACAAAAAATATTATGACAAGAATAGAGAACAGAAAATTTTATATCAACACGAATACCGAAAAAATAACCCTGATAAGTTGAAAGAAACACGGACTTGCGAATGTGGAGGCATATGTCTAAAATTGGCATACAACAGACATTTAAAATCAAAAATGCATCAACAATACTTAAAGTCGTTAGAGGAGACATTGGAAGATACCAACTGAGAATATTAATATTAATAATATAGTATTAATATTAATATGTCTTAATTTTGTCCATATAGACAAAATATTGACAAAATATATAATGTATTATATATGTCAGAAGTCGAACCTGAAATTACTAATACAATTGAAGCAGACGAGCCAGTAAATGAATTACCACCAATTGAAGAAGAAGCACCAAAGGCAGAAACAATAATAGAAGCAACACAAGAAATAAAACCTGTTGAACCTCTTAAAAACAACTCAAAAACTCAAGCACGCAATGAAAAGAAAATAACCTGTCCAAAATGTCAAAAAACATTAACACTACGCAGTTACAGATACAGCCACGAGCGCAATTGCCAAGGACCATTAGAAACTAAACCTATAAAACCTAAACTAAAAGCAGTTCCAATAGCAAAGCCCCAAAAGGTAGAATACAACGAAGTAGCGCACCACGAAGAAAATCAACAACCACAACCGCAACAAAATAATATAATAGCGAACACACCGCCCCCAAGAAGATCGCAACCACAACCGCCTCCAAACCCGCTACAAAATATAGCGCAACATTACCAATTATTGCAAAATGAATATTTAAGACAGAAGCAAGAAAAATATAATGCATTAAATAAGAATATATTTGGTTCAAGAGGAAAGAAAAGATAAAATATAATTATTATATAACCTACTATATAATAATTATGTTTTCAACATTATCACTAGACGGCTCAAGTAGAATTGTAGCAAGTGAATTAGTATTAATAAATTCAACAGAACCATCAACATTAAGTAGTGTTTATGCTACAAAACAAGAATTGGCAGACACAGCAGGATCATTAGGTGGAGGTTATACAACTGAAGAAGTTGATGCTCTTATTTTAGCACAGAAAAATAAGATAGATGCCAATATTTTAGATATTACTGAATTAAACGCAACATCAACAACTATGTTTAATGAACAAGTAAATCAAAACGCAACAATTACAAGCAATTTTAATAATATAACAGCACACGGATTAACCATAACTTCAATACTACCGACTATATCGGCAAATACAATTAAACTTGATTCTAATTTTGATACTATTAGTTCAAATAGTTCTCTAATATCAGGACACAATAATACATTAGCATCGCATTTAGTAGTATTAACAACACACGATAGCAACATCGCAACAAATACAAATGGAATAGCAATATTAAATAACACTGTAGGTAGTAATATGACATTTGTTAATAGTCATCAAAACACAATAACATCGCATATATCATTAATTGACACAAACCTTAATAACATAACAGGACACGGAAACACAATAACAACCATTCTTACAGATATAGCAGATTTACAAGCAGGAGCGGGCGCTTCTTGGACTACAGCCGAAAAAACAACTATTCAAGCAGATGTATCAACATTATATACAAACGATACTAATTTATTCAATACCAACACTGCATATAGTAATACATTTGCATCAATCGTATCAGACAACACGACACAAGATTTATTAATAACTCAAAATTCAAATACGATTAATAGTTTAATATCAGCAGATTTACAAAAGTTAGATAAAACAATCACAACTGCGCAAACGGTAAACTCTCCATTAATACTTAGTTTAACAGATAATACTAATCCAATTTTTAGAATTCAAGATGCTGTAAGTAACCAACGCTTAGAATTTAAAAGAGGTTGTCAATTAGACTCTTACCAGGGGTTAGAAGGCGCTACTCCTTATAGATTATGGTTAGGATGGAATACAGGCGATGTCATTATTGGAAGACCTAATAATGCTTCAAGAATTACAATTAATGGTAATGTTCATACTTCATACAATTTTGCTCAAGCACACGGAACATCATATTTTGAAGGTGCTGTTTATATGAAAGGTAATTTATATGTAAATAATGATTTTTCAACAGATATTAAAACTAAAATTGATAATTTGGACAATGCATTAACTCCATATTTAGAAACACACACCCCCGCGGCAACTCAAGGTTTTTATGTTCATCATCCTAATTTTGTAGCGTGTAGTATCGGAGATATAACCAATGCTTCTAACCAATATTTTATGTGCGACAGTGCTGTATCAAAAACCATATTCAATAAAGCAGTTGATGTATTAGGTGATGTATATACAAACGGCGATTTAACAATGGTTTCTGGTAAGAAAGTTGAAGTCAATCAAGTTCAGTCTGTATCAGGAAATACTTTATTATTACAAAATTCACCGAGTGGCAATGTTCAATTTGGCAACACATCAAAACTAATAATTGATAATGCTGAAATGTATGTCGATACAAATGATTTAATAATCAGGAATAGCAACACGTCAAACTCTATTAATTTGGTTGTTGGATTATCTTCAACATATGCTGATAATAAAATTATTTTAAATAGTGGAAGTAATAGCGAATTACGAGGCGACTGGACTATTGACGGTGATATGACTTTTGGAATTGCTCATAAAATCAATTTGAGACATTTAAATAGTGATGCTGTTTTAAGATTAGAAGCATCAACAACTATTGATAGTTATATTGATGGCACTAAATATTTACAATTGGATGATACTCAATTTTCATCATTTAATGGATTTAATTTAAGTAGTGATAAGAGACTGAAAGATAATATAGAAGATGTAGAAGATGACACTATAAATATGGTAAAAAACATTAAGATTAAAACATTTGTTAAAAATCAAAAAACTAAAAAGACTGAATTAGGATGGATTGCTCAAGATGTTCAACAATACACAAATCCTAAATATAATATTGTAAATGATTCAGGAGAATACTTAACGATGTGTTATGACAGAATGGCTTGTATTAGTTGGGATGCTTTATCAAAACTAATCCATCGCGTAGAATATTTGGAGAACGAAGTCTTTAAAAAGAAAAATAAAAATAAAAATATTTAGTTTAAAAATCTTGTAAAATGTATTTAAAGAAATATATAATATAATATAATATATAATATAATGAGTATTAAACCTGAAGATATGACATTAGAACAAATCAAGGAACAACTGGCACTATATAATAGATTGTATTATCAAAAGAGACGAGTAGAAAAAGACTTTATGGAAACCAAGAGAGCAAGTGCTATCAGATATAATAGGAGAAAGAAATTAGACAAGATAGCAGAAAACGGAGATATCAATTTAAAATATATTGATTATGAAAACAAACCAGAAGATTTACAGAATACAAAACCCAGAAAATATAAGGCACAAACATATAAAATTATAACAGTTGAATAAATAATATTTATTAAAATTTATTTATTTTAATAAATATTTCTTGTAAAAAAGTATTTAAAGAAATATTAGTATTTTTAATTATATGGTGAAAATGTTCAGTGAGATTGAGCAGGAAGAAATAATTAACGAGTTCTTAAATAAAATCAACATGAATGACACTATAAGAATGATAAATAGAAAAATTGGAATGTGTAAAGAATGTAAATTTAATTATAATAATATTCAATTATATAGAACTAAATTATCAGAAAATATTATTAAACACATATGCAAATATAATTATAAAGAATGTTATAAATGCAAAAGATTAAAACAATTGAGCACATTTGTAAATATTGACACTTGTAATAAGTCAAAAGAATTCATCAAACTAACTGAAATAATTGAAAATGAAAAGGAAGAAGACACAACTGTTACAACAAACAACATCAAGGATTATTATTTTACAAAATTATATAAATTTCCGACATTCAAATTTATCAAATCTATTTTGTTAAAGAATGTTGAAGGAAGGCATAATTACACAAGGGACACACACGACAGAATAAAGGACTGTTATGAATTATACTACAAAGGAAATATTAAAACTGAAAGCGCTGGAGTAGATTTAGGCGATACACCAATTTATAAAATTTATAAAACAGTTGAAATAAAATACATAGAAACATATAAAAATGGTCTAGTAGATAGATTGTTTGATGAGTATAAGAATGATGATGACATACCAAAAAACCAAAAGAATAGACGGGATTGTTTTAGATATATTGAAAATAATATTTCGAACACGTTAAACATATTCAAAATAATATTATCACACATTTTCAATAAGCAGGATAATGCACTTTCTAATATCCTTTTTAATGATGTAGGACAAAATATTTATAAGCACTATACCAAAAAAATAGAAATCAGCGATAGAATACAAAATATGATATTTAGTTCATACCCAAGTATCAAAGATATCAAACCGCAGACTAATAGGAGTAACCAAAAACAACAACAGTACGAAGCATATTTAAATAGTGCTGAAGATTTTGAATAAAATGTTAAAAAAATATCACCTTTATTAATATGGCAAATATTAATAAAAATGATATAATTAGTAAAATCTATCATGACAAAAGCGGGTATGGAAGCATTGCGACAACCTATAAGGATGCTAAGCAAAGGGAACAAAGCATAACCTTAAACGATGTTAAAGAATGGTTTCAAAAGAACATAGAACAGAAGAAGCAATTAAGAGGCAAAAATTCATTTATTGCTCCACATCCATACTTTGAATTTCAATTAGATTTATTTTTTATTAATGACATACCCAATCAAAAATTTAAAGTAGGCATGGTTTTAATTGATATATTTACCAGATATTCTACAGTAATACCTATTAAATCAAAACAACCGCCTGACATATTAGCGGGAGTAATGGAAGGAATGCAGAAAATGAAAGGCAAACCAGAAATTATTTATAGCGACGAGGAAGGCAGTTTATATAATAAAACAGTTGAAGATTATTTCAAAGAAGAAGGAATAGAATTATACCGCACAAGAGGACATCCTAATTTTGCAGAACGTTTTATACGCACCTACAAAGATATGTTATATAAAAGGGTTGAAAAAGATGAAAAAGAAGGAAAGGACAATATACAATGGATAGATTATAATTTTGAAATATTATTAACTTACAATAATAAAATGGAACATTCAAGTATAGGAATGACACCAGCGGAAGCATTGAAGGAGAAAAACAATTATAAAGTAAAAATGAAAATGGCAACCGAAGCAACTAGAACCCGTAAATATCCTGAAATTAACATAGGCGACGAAGTGAAGATTTACAGAAAGAAAGCAATAACTGAAAAGGAAAGGAGTAGTAATTGGTTGCCTACAAAATATAAAGTTGAAAGGATTGAAAAAAAGTTAGGACAAACATATTTTTATTTAGAACATAACACGCGACCATTCTTAAGATTTGAAATTTTAAAAGTTTAAAAAATATATAGTTTTTGTAAAAATAAATTTCTTGTAAAAATAGTTAAAGAAATATTATTATATTATTATTATATATAGTATAATTATGTCTAAGGCTTTGGAACGAAACATTGGATATTTAACAGTGCTAAGGCGGAAGTCATCGCGGACAGCAAAACCATCAGACCTTAGAAAAATAGATAGAGTAGTTAATTTATATACCGAAAGGAAGATTTCAAATGTTACAACAGCGGAAAATTTAATCAAGGGTTTAACTTCTACAGATACAAAAGTTTATGATAAAGCATATCAAAAATACAAGGATAATATTAAGAAATTCAAGGAAAATAAACCCTTAAATCAAAGAATGGCAGAAGCAAGGACAAAGAAGGAGACGGGAGGGAAACTGAAGATAGATAACGACCCAGGACCAAGAGCAAGGGAAGGGAAAAATAAATATTTTGTTCAATTTATGTTATACATAGCAGAGCACAAAGACAAGAGAACCATAAAGTCCAAATATGCATTTAAACACAGACAAAATTTATTTTTTGTGAAACGATACGATAATTTTACTGCTACAATTAAAGCCACTGCATTTTCTAAAGATATCATAGGTAAAAGAATATTTAAAATGATAGGCGACCCCAATACAGACTATGGAATAAGAGGCGATACAAAAAATAATGAGTTTTCTAATACACTAGAACTATTACGAACTGACAAAGATTTTAAAAAAGATTATGAACAGATGACGGCATTTTATGACGATATAGAATGTATTAAAATATTATCAGTAGATATGGTAAATAAAGACGGCGAAAAATTTGACATTCTTACAGAAAATTTAAGGGATGCTACTAATGTTTCAATTTTTAATAGGTATATACATACACCTTTAAGGATGAACGAAGACACCATACATAAAGCAATTAGCAAGGGTAATTATATCGATAATGAATGCTGGATTAATGCATTAACTGATTTTTACAGTGATACAATTATGAACGAAAGAACCCGTAATAGACTAACTAGAGAAAAAGTAATTGAAATTATAGGTAGAGATAACTTTGGCGAAACGGGGGCAACCATTCAGGAGATGGAGGCTGTATTTAAACAGTTTAAAATTCCATGCAGAATTTATGATTGTTGCAATAAATTAATTTATAAATGCGACCCCGATATAAATAGTAGGCACATCAAACCATTTTATGCAATGGTCAAAAACAGTCATATTTACGCAATGAATCACGACTTAAAAAGCATTCAACAGAAACAATTAATAACCAAGATACCAACTGTCAAAGCTTCAACCGACTACTATATTAATGAAAGAGAGGAACCACCGCTTTATAGAATGATAAAAAATATTGACGATATACTAAATATCAAAGTTGATGAAAAAACAAAAGAGATATATTTAGTATCCAAAGACAATAAGTTATCTGAATTATTTTTCAATTTAGTTAATAGTGGCTACGAACCAAGAATTAGATTTCAAGCTGGTATTATATCAGAAATAAAAATGAAATTTAACAAAACAATATATATAATAAAAACACAAAATTTAATAAAAACTTCTGCAGATGGATGCATTGCAGTATGTAATGAAACTACATATAACAATATGAATAAAGCAATGTTTAATTTTAATAAGTCATTGTTTAACTTATCTCATAAATCGTTTTATAATGACATTGATATTCAAATTTTAGACGAAGCCAGAACAGTTGTTCCATCTGGCTTATTGTGTGATAGCAGAGATATCAAAAATGAAATCGAAATCGATATATCAAAAGCATTTACTCATGCGTTTATTACTATATCAGAAATACCAGTATTTAATCAATTTGACATATGGCGAGCGTTTGATGATACAACTGATATTTATGACCTACACGACTTAACGTTATATTATATGGAAAAGAAAACTACTATACTAAAACGGACAGGAAGAATGCTATTTAATAAAAAATATTGCTTAATATATGGTGTATTTTTGAAACAACTAGATAACATGACAAGAGAACGAATTAACATTTTATACTTTAAACAACCTTCATTTATTCACAAAGTTGAACATAAAAATATTGTTAATGAACTTTGGAACACAAACATTAGCGAAGACAATGAGGAAGATAAATGTATTAAAAAACTGGTCGCAAATGTTAATTATGGACTTTTAGAAAAGGGGGGAGCAACTGACCAGAAGAGCACAGTGTTTAAAAATCTTAAGGAAGCTTTAAACTATCAGGCAGAGTATGGAGGTAAAATACATAAATTAACACATTTCACGACAGAACAAATTACAGTAGATGAAGAACAATATACAGCAGAAGAAGAACAGGCGTCATATTATATACTTAATGTAAAGGACACATCACGCTTAAGGAATGGTTTTAGGTATGTAAAAGAGCTACTGCTTCAATACCATAATTTTAGAATGTATCAAGATTATTCTAAGTTATATCAACATGGCATTAATGTGTTCAGTGTCAAAACAGATGCGTTTACAATAGCGCGATCGGATATAACAAAAGCAAGAGAGCTTTTAATCTTTAATAATGAAATAGGAGGTTGGCGAGTTTCAAATGACGAATATATTAAATTTCCTACTGTAGATTATGAAATTACACAAAACGAATTAATACAAATACCAATTTATGAAAGTAAAACTATTGATATAGTAGATGAATATGACACAGATAATATTATAGAAATTATTGAACAAAATAATCCTATTATGATTCGTGGAGCACTACCGGGCACAGGAAAATCATATATATGTCAAAAAATGGTTGATAAAAATTATAATGTAATTTTTATTTGTCCTACTAATAAACTATTACAGGCATTCGAAGGCGAAGCAATGACAATAAATAAATTTTTCGGTATTAATTATGGAGATGCTAAATTAGAACCATTTGATTTTACAGATTTTGATGTTATAGTATTTGACGAAGTTTATTTTAGTAATTTAAATATATATTGGAGAATAAAACAATTTGTAGAACAGAATAAGCACAACAAAATTATAATAGCAACAGGAGACACCAAGCAGTTAAAACCAGTTCAAGAGATAACAAATACTCGAGACTATGAAGTATATACTGATAACATTATAGATAACATTTTTGAATATAACATTTTGTTAAAAGAATGTAAGCGACTTCACACACAGGAAGATAAAGATAAACTAAGAAATATTAAAATTGATATTTTTGAAAATAAATTACCTATTGTGAAAGTTATTGAAAAATACTTTGAATATACAACTGACATAAGCAAATCAATCAACAACATAGCATTTTTAAATACAACTTGTAAAAATGTATCAAATGAAATTAGAAAATTAGAAAATAGAAAAGATGAATATGAAGTAGGAGAATTTTTAATTTGTAGAGAATATACAACAACTAAAACATCAGTTTTTAATGTAAATTTCAAATATAAAATTGTTCATATTGGAAGCGATGGAATATTTACGTTGAAAAATGTTAAAACTGAAATTCTACAGTCTTTGCCAGTTGATAAAATAAGAAGTAATTTTATATTTGCATATTGCTCGACTTGTCATTCTGCCCAAGGCAGTAGCATTGATGATACCATAACAATTTTTGATTATAACCATTTTTTGGTAAAGAATTATCCAGAATGGATATGGACTGCAATTACAAGGTGTAGAGATTTAAACAAAGTCAAATTTTATAAATATACGAAAGATATTGATGATGTATTTAATCAAAAATGTATTATGAGTTATTTTGAAAGGAAAATATTAAATTACAAAGAACAAGACAGGAAAGCCAAAAGAACAATACCTAAAGAAGGTTATGTAAATGCGCAATGGTTTTAAATAATATCACTAATCAATGTAATTACTGCGGATGCGGTTTTTCTATGGATATTAAAAACGGTAATATAATGACAAATCTGACAGCGCAACGTAAATCAAACGAGTTGTCACACGAACTGAATAATATTATTCCTTACTGTGTTAGATGCAATTGTAGTTGTAAATGATAATAATTTAAATAATATTTTAATATTTCTTGTAAAAAAGTATTTAAAGAAATAAAAACTATTATAAATAAAAACTAATATAGAATATAGTGGAGAAATGGTGGAAACCGAAATCAATAATTATATCAATAAGAAATGCTACAACTGTTGCCACTTCAAAAAGGAAAATATGGAATTATATAAATTAAATTTACCTAATGGAATAGTTAATAATATTATTGATTATTCTTTGGGTAAAGAAAATATATGCAGAACATGTAAAAAATGGAGATATTACCAAGACGCAATCGAATATAATTTAGATATTAAAAGGTTTAATGAAAGAAATGTTGAAGATGACATTTTGATATTTTTAACTGTGTATAAAATACCACCTTATGATTATGTTAGAGTATTTATGAAAATCAGTAAGAAAAAGTATGAAATGATTGACTGCATATTATGGATGTTGGAGTACCAAAGAAAAGAAGGGTTTGATGTAAAAAAAACATTAAATCATATATTGAAAGTGAAAAGTTTAATGTTAAAAATACAGTGAGAGATATTAATAGTATTATTAAAATGATGTATGAAAGAGGAACGATATATCAATTAAATAGTTATCCTGAATTTAAATTATAACCATACTATAATAATAACATTTATACCCTTATATGTTATAATTATAATGTAAGTATAGCGTTTTATATATTGAAGATAAAATCCTACAAGGCGGGCCATGCGCAACTCCGGAATATCCAAAATTTGAAAACTGATTAATTATTAGTCTTCTCATTGAATTATTGAAAATGTTGTTTCTTATTGAATAATTCTTCTTAAAATGATATATATATTTATCTCTTTTGAAAAAAATATATTTTCTAAAATATTTTGGAAAATGTGTGTTTTTGAAAATAAACATGTTTAGGTGTATTGAATTTTTCAAAAAATAATTCAATTTTTGTTTTGGTATGCAGTACTAAAAAAATATTTATCAAAATGTGTTTAGACTGTTTCAAAAAATGTTTTAAAATGGCTGTTTTGGTGCGCTTATTCAAAAAATGCAAAAAAACCTAGGGTAGACCCTAGACTTTTGAGTCCGAAAAAAGTTGCGCATGGCCTGTCCTAACTAACGAGCAACCTGCCCAGCCGCAGAAGCGAGCTAAGCCCAGCTTCAGTTGCATATGGCGAGCAAACTGCCCAGCCGCAGAAGCGAGCTAAGCCCAGCTTCAGTTGCATATGGCGAGCAAACTGCCCAGCCGCAGAAGCGAGCTAAGCCCAGCTTCAGTTGCATATGGCGAGCAAACTGCCCAGCCGCAGAAGCGAGCTAAGCCCAGCTTCAGTTGCATACGGCGAGCAAACTGCCCAGCCACAGAGCCCAGCTCCAGTTGACAATTAGCGAGCCATTGCCCTGCAGTGTTTCCAACCCCTTTCAAAGCACCAGACCACATTTCCAAGCACGTCAGTACAGAGTTCATGATTCTTGACATGAAACCAATGAAACAACTCATTGCATTAGCGCTTGAAAACAATGTGTTTGCCTGACATTCCTCGAGCAGGCTCAAAGGTGGTGCAGGTGGCTGGGACTTTCTCGCCACAAGCTGGGCAATCTTGCTCGCTTGCTGAAGCATGGCTGACACGAAGATCAGTAAGGTCTGTGTCATCACATCGGAGACCCTTGGGAAGCACCAGTGGAAGCCAGAAGTTGTGACCGTCCAGGGGACCGACTTCATCAAACTGCATCGTAGGGCACTGCCTGAGCGGCGACTACATGGAGCACCTGGTCACGGAGAGGAACAAGAACAGCCGAGAGGCATACCAGGAAGCCATGCGGTCAACGCAAGAAGGCGAAGAGCCGCCTCAGCCAAGCCGCAGGCGCACAGTCAGGCAATCTGACTCGGCAGTCGCACCTGCAGTGGTGTCGATCAGGATGCCTGCCGCTGATTGGCATCCGGAGAGGGAGGTCCAATGCTTATGGTCCGTTAAGTCGCCTCACCTTTGGCTTGAAATGAGCGAAGACATCATGGTGCACCTCAAGGCCGGAATCATGCAGGGCATTCCTGAGCACGAGCGCAACGCTAAGAAGCGCAAGCCTAGCAGAGCAGAGCCTTTGCCTGAGGCTGAAGGGGATGCTTCCGAATCAGGCACGCAATCCTAGGGCCCTGTGTGAGGAAAGCATTGTGATAGGTGTGTGCAAGAGCCATGACATTCAATTTGAATCATGTGTAGATACGCTGTTTGGGCTGATTGTTTTGTTTGCTGTGTTTGCTTGGTATGTGTGGCCACTGTCTGGGATGCCGTGATTGCAAGGAAGCCTTCATATAGAACTTTTCGCACGCGGGGGCACACTTGCAAGTGCAAGGCTGTGTGCGCAGTGCTCTTCATTGCGCAAACCCACAGCTCAGTACATCACATAATTTGCAGTGGGGGGCGCAGAACAATGTAGCAGTCAGCGAGACGTGGAAAAGCATGCCTGGTCAAGTTGAAACCCGCTTTGAGATTGCTCCTGGCTTCCTCACTTCATGGGTTGTTTTTGCAGAGGATTCCACAATAGTTTGTCAGTGAGGGTGGCGCATCATCAACTGCATTGTTTTAGATTACACGCTTCTACATCTTGCGAGACGGCCTATGAATCAATGTGACCGAAACGAGAAGACACGCTGCACACTCACGGCTGTAGGTGGGGTTATTGTTACCACATGGCTTCCGAATTGGCTTCAAGTGCGATCGCTGCTGGCTGCGTGATGGCTACACTTACGCTTAAACTAAGCTGTTGTGACCATGATGTCTCAGTTGTGTGTGTGTGTGCGTGCGTCCGTGCGTGTTTGTTTGTTGGGGAAACCTATATAGGACACCATTGTGTCAAGTGTTGGTCGCGATTCCAGTCAACTGGCAATTGAGGAACTACCAACGGACCCCGTGTGTTGTAACATGTTCATTTCGGCTCCCTGAGCATCCACTCCAGGGATAGGGCAGCGCCTTTCGAGATCAATGTAGTGACTTGTTCATGACACGCAATTGCATGCAGGTGCTTAAGGGTTCAGGATGCGTCGGTCGTGGGGCCTCGTGTGCAACTTGAGAGTGTGCTCTGCAGGCAATGCATGGCTCCATGCCGCGCCGTGCGGCAATGCATATAGAAGTGCACATATATCTACACACATATATGGTTGTATAGGGACATGCACAAAGAAATTACACATACAGCTTCATACAGGCTGGCGCAACTAGCACTGAGTATAATAGTATACTATAGCAAGCTTCAAGGTGAAACATCTTATCACAAGTTCTGGTTTGTCTGTGTAGCCGTGCACCTATATAGGAGCACACGCCTGCCATGGAGCACCGCGAGGATCTGGACACTGAGGAGCCGGAGACCAAGGTCACGGTGGACCCCTACACGGTGGATCGGTCTCCAACACCGAAGCGAGCTAGGGTGGATGATGGAGGTTGTCAAGAGACGGCAAGGTGACGTCCCGTGGGACGCTATGCACCGAACCCTCCAGCTGTAATACCAACCACGTAGAAAGGTGTATACGGACGATGCCGTTATAGCCGAACCCGTGTAAACGTTGTAAGGGGGAAGGAATGATAGTTACAGCAGTGGTCCTGACAAATGCAGCGCAAGCGAAGTGTTTTCCGCTCTCAATGCCGATCACGTATGAATGCAGCTACACATCAGATCTTGAACCTCAATTGTGTCTTGAGCCAAATGGCGATCAATGGAACTTGGAAAGCAACACCAACACAGACCTCAGAACAGCTTCCCAATTTAGGCACGGGGCCTAGAGGGTTTTAACATCCCCCATTTGGGTCGCATTGTTCATCATGCGGTCCAAACACCACAAAACGTTCCACTGGCCACGGCTTCAGCTACGAAATCGTGTCGTGCATTCATTCTTTTACTTGCTATCGCTACACCGTTCATTCGTTGTGAAACATGCCGGGTTCGATTGTATGCAAAGTGAAACATTCATCCATCAATCGAAGCGCACTCCCATATGCAGGTGTATATAATACACAATCGTCACGTCATTTGACCACCAGTGAACATCCCAGCTGCCGCATTTGCGCATCGCGCAGCCGTCATCCATAGAAAATGGGTTGGCCATAAGAGTCCACCAGAGGCGCCTGCTCGTAAGCAATCTGCATATCTCCGGCACAGAAATATCGGTGAGCAATCAATGCAAATCATAGCCGTTCCAGATACCATGAACAGTATATATATAATGAAAAGGAAATCATCCATGAGGTAATAGTTCCATCCATGAATATCCAGAATGTCATAGTCGTCGGAATATGTAACCATATACACATCCATTCAACTTGGATACATGAAATCATATCATGATGTAAAGTCGTTCCGTCGCAATAGTGTTGATGAGACGCAAGCAACGGATGGGGACTAACCCACATCGTGCCGCAATCATCATCTTCACTGCGCATACCTGTCCCCAATGGACAGTCTGTGAGTGCGTCGACGGAACTCCTCGTCCAAGTTCTTCTGGGCTTCTCGTGCCCGGACACACTTCTTGCTGTAATCCTCTGGTAGCCAGTGCCCTTTCCGAAGGCACCAATCCAGCAGAGGTGTGTCACACTTGTTCGGGTCGACGGCCGAGATGATGGCGCTCACGTTGACCGCGTAACCATATTTGCCAAGGTTCAGGCCATCCCTCACGAATGATATATACTTACAGTTGAAAGCCAGTGCAAAGCATCTGAAAATAATATCACCTACCGGGTGCACTCGGTCCTTGACCAGGAGCTTCATTTCGTCCTTGGTGACATCGAGGATTCTCGCTGCAATCCACAGCTTGTAGAATGTGTATAGTCCCTCGCATTTGCACACCATCATACGAATATATTCGTCACGCTCCTCAACCGATCGGAAGGCTCTTGTCCGAACATTCTCCGATTGAGAAATCTTCGTTATTGTTGATGGCAAAAGTATACCTTCCTGATCATGCTCAGTCATGTTGGGGTATCTCTTGAAGTCATTGTGGTAAGGGCAGCCCGGTCTCCCCTCGAGTTGGGCATTCATCGTTCTCTCCTCACCACCCTCGAACATCCCCCACATCTTGGACATCTGGAGTGCGATAAACCCTGCCATGTACTGAGCCTCACGCGGCTCGTCAAGGCAGATCGCCATCCGCTGGGAATTTATGATATCCCGTGACGTCAGATCAGTGTCGCGGTAATACCAACCGCTGTCATCCTCTTCTGACGCATATCCGGATGTATATCCTTGCGTGTCCATGTCGTCTTCTTCTCCCGGAACTTCCTCCGCTTCGTCATCATCCTCCTGTGCCGCCGCATCGTGGTTAGCTTCTTCCTGTGCGCGCTTGGCATCTCCCGAGACGTTGGGGTTTTGATTGTCCTCCTCATCGTCGGAGTCGACGTGGACGTAGTACCTCCCGGTGGAGATCAGTTGCGCCTCACATTCCAGGCATAAGCAGAAGCAGGTGGGGATCGCGGTCGCACACGATGGACATATCCGGCATCTCAGTCCTTCCCATGTCTCATCATTCAGGATGACGACTTTGCTGATTTCGTCCCTGACCTCGTTGACCTGCGCGTTGAACTCCTCCATCTTGTTGTTCCGATAGAGTTCGCATGCACGATCAACCATGTCTCTGATGTAGTGCAGATTATCGGCACCTGTCTCGGTCTCGGGCATCCTCTCGCTGATCTTTGTGACGTTCTGGAGGAACATCGCAGCCGACTCTTGGGATGAGTTGACGAAGCCAGGGCAGATCTCGTTCTCCACACACTTCGAGTACGCTCTCTTGACATCAACGTACTCCAGGCGTTTCCCTCCGTTGCTTTGCCAATCCAAATGGACTTGACCTCATAGAACGGGACCACGTCAAAGACCATGAAAGTCCCATTTGCCGCGACTCCAGCTCCATACCGCGCGAGGGTTGCACTGGGAATGTAGATGATCGCAATCGGGTCCCCCTTCCTTACGTTCCGCAGCGTCACCTTTGTTGCCACGTTCATCTCATCCCATGGAGCGAACGCTCCGAAGTGCAGTGCTAGCCTGTTACCGCCATCGATTCCGCCGGGGACTAACCCACAGCGTACGATGCTTGGCAGATTTTCCACATACGTCACATGGAATGCTCCTCCGAGAGAATCACCCATCCTTGCGGAATACCTATTTGCCAGTGCGGATGAGCTCATGAATCCAAAATCACTGTGACCAGTTGTGACTCGGATGCACCAAGGTCTGTACCATCCATCGCATCTGTTGAACATCCTGTCGATGTCGTCCCGATCCATGCCAGCTTTGGTCATTTCCTCCCTGGCCGCCCTGGTGTCGTTCGGGTTCATGATGCTTGGAAACCTTGCTGCCAGGACCTGAAATCTCGATTTCTTGCTTCCAGATTCCTGCCACTTGATCACCTCCATGATGCCCATGTATCGCTTCGCTCTCGAGGTGCCTGGTGGGAATATGTCGTTGTTCCGGTCGTCAATGACTGCATCAATGTCGACCCATCCACCTTCGTCGCACCTGAAAGCACTTCCTCGGCAGCTGCCGATCTTGTGTCGAAGGACTCTGCATAGGTCGTGAGATAGCTGGTTTGCTTGGTCTTTCGTAGCAAATACCGAGCGATCATCGCCAATCCTGCATAGTGGGGCACCGTCAAAAGGAGCAACGCAGAAATTGACACTCTTGCCAAGCTGCATCACGTCCACCTGCTCAAGGATGGCACCT
This sequence comes from Effrenium voratum, assembly GCA_963377175.1. Taxonomy (NCBI): domain Eukaryota; class Dinophyceae; order Suessiales; family Symbiodiniaceae; genus Effrenium; species Effrenium voratum. The sequence goes on along the minus strand of CAUJNA010000481.1, from coordinate 182,737 downwards.
TTGGGAAAGTATTTGGGGTCAACGATGGACGCATACGCCCATGGCAAGTGCACATCACTCACGTCGCCGTACTTCGGGATGTAGCACGGGATGGTGTCGCATCCCATCTCAAGCGTCTTCTTGAACGTCCTGTTGTCCCCGCACGGGTTGTAGGTGAGGTCCACGCCACCACATTGTAGCTCTCCTCCCTCAGCCGTGTCAGCCATCTCCACCAAGTTGATGGTATAGCTATACATCTCAATTGTTTCTTTCCCTGCTTGTCCTCCTCTCTTTCTCTCTTTGGACGTTGATGAGGGCGGTTCCTCCGTATCCCCCATATCTTCATCCGATCACACGGGATCACTGCTGAGTAGCTTACGGAGCATCTTCATCGCTTTCTCGTTGCCAGCAGCCTCCTCAATGTCTTTGCAGTCGCCGTCGTGGGCCAGGTTCGCGCACTTCTTGCAGATTCCCATTTCTCCCATGCACTTCTCCATTGACTCCAGGAATCCTAGTGCCGCCCTCCGCCCGTCGATCACTCGCTGCTTCTTTTCTTCCTTCTCAGCGTTGGGCTGAGAGCTTCGGCTCGGGTCTGGTGCTTGACCAAGACCGTTACCTTCGCCCTCCGTTGCCTTTCTCTTGGACCCTTGGGCAGCAGGCTCGGTTATCAGGGATCGCGGGTGTCTGGGCTTAGCCTTGTTCATGATGTCCAGCACTTCTTTCGTGGGCGCCCCGAGTTGTGCGGAAGGTTTGTTCCGCTTTCGGTTCTGGCCCGTCGTGTGGGTCACGTTCCCGGCGAGGTGTCGTACGATTGACTGCTCGAACTCCCTCTTGATCTTCCACACATCCTTCCACAGTGGCAGTTCGTGCTGAAAGTACGACATCACCTCAAAGAACCCCAATACCATCTCGACGACGTCTCCCAAGGATTCCTCGTTTGAGGTTTGTCCCAGGAGTTCATACATCGTCCCTTGGTCGAGCACGCTCTTGATCCAGGAGGAATAGGCCACGTTGCCGAGATCCTTGTCTATCATGAAGATGGACATTCTCTCCTCGACTCCCTCGGAATTCTTGCACACGATCACATCCCGGGATGCACACAATTGCTTCCCGTGACCGTTGTTGTAGAACTGTGCTGCTTGATCCACTGTCATGCTCACGAAGCCCACGTGGGAAAGCTCCTTCTTCAGTTTAGAATACGCGAGCTCCCGTATAATCGTGATCATGGCCTGGATGTTGTTGACGTCCACCATGAGGTTTTGAAGGTCAGGGATTGCAACCACGCATTCCGCGAAGAGGCGCGTGTACAGCTTCTTCCCTTCGATAGACCTCGCAATACCGTTCGTGTCCGCATTCCAGTTCGCGCAACAGTTCACGCAAGAAGTGGGATTGAACTTCGAGTTTGGTCCGAGCACCTTCGACTTGCTCACCTGCATCTCTCTAGCGCAAAGTTCACAGATAAACTTGCTGAGCTCCGTGACCAAATACCATCGAAGACGTTGATCACCGACATCGGCTTTCCCAAACGCATCCTGTTCGCCGTGCCCTTCATCTTGCTGTTCTTGTTTTCTCTTTGACTGCGCAGTGAAGGTCGGCTTGTACTCAAACTTCACCTTCGACTCCTCCATATTCTTCGGGATGTTGAATCGAAGGTCGGGCTCGTTAATGCACGTCTCCTCCAGCTCACGCACAAACGCGTTGCTTGGTGCGACCACATCGATGGATTTCTCCACCAGCAATCGTTTCAGGAGGAAATGTTGCAGGTTCGAGCTCCCAGGGATCTTGTAGTTCTTTCCTGTGAGCGCATGGACCACGCGCCACAGGCGATCGTTCTCGGTCACCAGCGCGCCTGCCGCCTTGCAGATCTCGCTGACCTTGTTGGCGATCGTCCCCAAGTCCCCTCTCCCTCCATGGAAAGCAACATCACGATTCACGCACACCACGACCAGGCCCTTGCACGTGTTGACGAGGTCAGATACCGCCTTTTGCAGGGAGTCAATGATGGGATTGGCGGTCACCTGCCACCCACATCCTCTCATGCACACCCAATCATAGAGCGACATCCAAATGTGCACCGACACGGTGAGTCATCCATGTCTCGCCTCCGTCGTTCGATGATGAGCTTATCCAGTTTCTGCAATCTGGAGATAATACTCAATGTGTCATTGGGCGAGGAGACTTGCTCACTCGACCCGTAGTATGATCTCTCTTCGATATTTGTCCATCCCTGTTCGTTGACCATCATCTGGAAGGTCTTCGTGCTCCCTTTTGAGTTGACGGCCCTCAGGGGCCAGTCCAGGACCAAGAAGCTCTTCTTCTGGATCATCATGTCGCGAATCGTTGCCTCACCAATGGGGCTCCTCTTCTGTCTCTTGATAATCCGGTTCAACTGTCCAGGTGCGTTGTCCGGGTTCATCTCCGCCTGGATCAACGCGTTGATGGCTTTGGCGCCCGGAAGGCGTCCAGTAAACAAGCATCCTGTTTGGGCACACAAGAAAGCATATAGCTGTAGCCATGCCGCGTTCCCCTTTCCAACATATGAAAGAATAATCTTCTCCGCGCTGGTCTTCTCCTCGAAGTGCAATAGCGAAGAGGTCAGGCATCTCAGCATACACTCCCAGTATGTTGCGTTCTTACCTTCTGCAAGACACGGCCCAAATACAGTTTGTATGATCGGGTACCCCGTATTGTTGTCTATGTTGAACTTCACATTGACAGTCGCGCCGCTCAAAGTAATACCCCCTTCGAATGAAGTGTAGGTATCATGTCCAGCAGTTGGGTTGACGATTACCCACCTGTCGTCATCTCCACCGGAGTTCATGCGGAAAATGGAGTTGATGATCTCGTTGTCGATCTCGACAGCGCCGCTAGCATGCGACCCCCCACTTGAAGCTCCCTGCTGGGGGACTGACCCACCAGAGGTTTGGCTCCTTTGCGCGGAGCTCGATGCTGATTTCTGCTGCCGCTCCGTCTTCCGTGGTGGCTCCGTCTTCGATGATCCCATCACCCACCACGCCGGCTCCTCCCCAATCACAAAATCCTCGGGATACTTCTCCAGTTCCCTCTCGACTTCGTGCATCGTGCAGTAGTTGTTCTGGTAGAATTCGATCATGACATCCTTCTCGGCTTTCTTCTCGATCTCCTTCAACCAGCTCACCCATTTGCGCCGATCTTGGTTCTCAGCGGCCCTGTCAGCCGCGTGCGGTGCCAAACTGATGGAGTTGATGTTCATCGCAGGCAGCTTTGACTCGTAGATCATGTCGATGCACCACAGGAAGTTCCTGGCGATCTCAATCTCCCGGTAGAGTTCGTTCAGCTCTCTCTTGTCCGGACGGAAATAAGCTGTGTACGACTGATCTTTGGCGTTCTTTTCTCCGAGCAATGGCTGCAGTCTCCTCATGATGAAGGAAACGCACATGAGCGAGTTGATCGCCCCGATGCATGCGTCAGAGATGTCACTGGGGGTTGACCCACAGATCATCCAGCGCAGGAGATTGTGCTGGCTGGCATTCTCATCTCTCCTCAGCGCATACGCGAGGTTCTTCATCGAAGCATGCAGCTCATTCTGGTAGACCAACCCAAGGTCCCAATTCTTCTGATAGTCGTCCTTGGCACCACGACCGTAGGAGTCGATCTTGGGAGCCTTGATCACGCCCAACGTGAATACTTTCCCCCAGTTTCGATCTCTGAATTTCGATATTCTCCGATCGTGCCTCTCAAACTCTGCAGTCGTCTGGAACTCCTCGGAGCTCCTCCACCTTCTCGATGACGATGCCCTCGTCGACTCGTCGCTGATGAACTCTTTGTACACCTCCCCGACCGGGGTGTCCTGGTGGAATGCAGCTTTGAACGACCGTTCATCGTTGTCCTCGGCCACGCCCAATGCGAGATCCCAGATGTTTGCAATTGATCTCAACATATCCGCCCCTTCTATGCAATACTTGGTTACGTCGAGCAACTCGGGGTTCTTCGCTAGCATCGTTGCCTCACCGCAAAGTTGGTTCAGCGCCGACACAATCTTCTTTCCCTTGCTGCAGAATTCCCTCCATCCAAGCATACATTCGTCGGCAGAAAGCTGTCCGAAAACTTTGCTGATGAACTCTAAGGCAACCCTCATAGACTGCCCTTCACCTTTCATCATCCCGCGGCCTTTGGCAGAATAATACGCTGAGTAGGCATAAATAGCAGGGACACCGATTTCCTCGATCCACTTTATGCACATGCCCAGGTCGCTGCCCATTTCCATCCTCTTGGGTATCCTCTTGCCTTCCTCGATGGCGTTCTTCACTAAGTTCCCCAAGAATATCGCCGCTTGTCTGGATTTCCGGACAGGCACGCAGAAGAATTCATTCGTGTTGACGACGGTCGGATTGGCAGTCATCTTGATGATATTCTCCAGTACCAGGAAAAACCAGAATAGGCAGCTGCAAATAATGCCACGGAATTGTCCCAACACTAATCCAGTTTCTGATTGAGGTGATGAACAAGCCCAACTCCTCCTCGAAACTTGGGGTTCGGGACTGACCCAGCTCCCCGCAGGCACCAGAGGTTCGGGACTAACCCAGCACCTCGGTAACGCAGTTGGGGTGGTGTAACTTTCACACGCAGTAGCTTGATGCTTCCGCGGTCTCCCTCGCGTAATGCAAGCAAGAGCGAGTGTCAATGGTGCCGGCTTGAGGCACTTTGCTCGAGCACGAAAACGGCGAAGGATCACACCTACAATTATCGACGTGTACAACTGGGTTTCTTTGGCTTCACGACCGGCACAAGGTCCATGCTCATGGTTTCCATTGCATTTCTTAGATAACGAGCTACCAAGATCAAAGTTCCATGAAACAACTCTCCAAGGTTTCTTGATTGGCATGGGTTTCTTGGCGTACCTTTGCTTCAAGCCATAGCGACACCCATCAAACTCGTGACTAGTTCCATCATGAACAACCTCATGCAGTCTCTCGTCTTTCCAATAATCGCAACTTCCAGGCAACTCAAACAAAATCGCAGCTCGTTTTGTCATGGCATGCCGTTTGATTTCAACGAACCGTTCAAACAATCTCCAAAATTCCCTTTGTTTGGCCTCGATTTTCTCTGCGGTGTCAATTCCGCGAGTCTTGTTGAGGCGTGCCCATGATGATCCCCCCGTGCAAGGCCCGGCGAAGAACAACAAATCGGAAGGTTTAGTAAGCACATGTCTGGCGATTCTCCCCCCGTACTCGCTCAGTAAGTCATCAACCAGAGTTATGGTGACGACCTGCGGCCCGTTATGGCGGGCAAGGGCAGTGAACCAGTTACGCGGTTCGGAACATGCCATCAGCACAATGGGCCGAGCCAAGTCAACACTGTAAAGAGTGACGACTGTGCGAGTTCTCATACCAGGAAGCGAGACATGCACAGGAGCGCGAAGCACACCACCGTCATGTTTAACCATCGCGAGTTCAATACCCGGCGCTAACTGTGGTTTGTGCTTCACCGCAATGCGATACGGAACAAAACAACGACCAGGGACAAGCTGCTCGTGATTGATATGCAGACAACGCATAAGCAACTTCAATCGGAGCAAAGTTTCCAAAGCAAGGTCGTTGACACATTTTAATTCTATGCGCTCGTTCGACAGTTCTTCAACGAATGCGGCCAGCACGGACTGCATGTCAACATCCCCGGACCCGACGTGAATTGGTCGTGGTCGTGGAGGTCTTTCCCGCGCCGGTACAGCAACCGGTACGGGATGAAACTGCCAAACTGCGCGTTCAACCCATCCATCAATCCGCACACATTGCAGCCCTGGGTCAACTCTATCCTCGACCTTAAGCCATGACCCATTCTTCAGAAACCAAGTGGAGCGAAGCCACTTGCTCCCGAACGGTGTCATAACCGCGAGTGGAGGTTTCACACGCATCAATCTGGGTCCCTTGGCAACAACAACCGGATCATGTCCCTCATGCTCATGCAATCCCTCTTTAGATGTTAATCCAGACCACCACAGGTCTGGGGGCATGATCGGAATGTGTGTGTACGGAAATGTTGGAACTCCGTCAACTGTCCCCGAAGCAGTCTGCATGGTCCCTTTTATGGGATCACACGTAGGTGTGAGCGCCTTGAGGGTATCCGGGTCAGACAGCAAGCTCGGGTCAAGTAGACCAATCTGCAAACATGCATGTTTCCATTTGCGCCCATCATTGAACGCCTTGGTGTATATGTCAGCCGCCATCCTGTCGGTGACTTCATACGCCAAATACATGTAATCACGTGTGAACATCTCATGCATCCACGAAATGCTAACACCATGGCTTCTCTCAAGGTGGCGCATCGTGGGGTTTCTCCCCGATCGCACAACACCGATCATAGCCTTGTTATCGTCATAGAACACAAAGTTCGGTGACTTCTTGAGAATCCGCTCTAACAACTTTAGAGCAGGCATACCCATCGATCTCATGGCAACATCGGCCGCAACTATTTCGGCCTCGGGAGTGGAATGACTCACACAACCCTGTCTTTTAGAGCTGCCAGACAACGGAAACCGGGTATTAGGCCCTTGTATATTCAAGTGTCCACCAGAGGTGGAACGTAGCGAGTCAACGCATCCCGCAAAGTCAGCGTCCGCATACAAGGCCAAGTGCACATCATCCATAGGGTCTCCAACCCAACCGACCATGCGCCAATGTTTAGTATGATGCACATAGCACATCAAATGATGCAAACCCCGATCATCGGAGTCGTCCACCTGTGCACGTTCCGTGCTAGGCGATTCACTTGCCGCAACAAATCGAAGCGAGCAATCCGCGCGCCGTACAGCAACTTCATTAGTACGCTAGCGGCATGCGGAGCAAGGTGTCCACGCACGGGCTCCTTCATGGCCAACTCAGGAGTCCCTCCCCGCTGGTCCGGCACTGTGGCAGAACCGTCGGTGGGCACAAGATTGTTACACCAATTGCACACGACTGACGGCCCCTCTCTGGCAGGCTTCCGTGAGACGTGATTCTTTGTTTCTTCATGCAACTCAGGAGTGACAACCTTATTCAACTTCACGTCGCCCGCCACCTCAAGATAGCGGTCGACACAGGAACGTAGGAACTGTTCCATGTCATAGGTCACCGTTGTTACTCGGTGTCCGTTCCCGAGAGTGACGTTTCCCTTGCTTTGATTACAACCAAGGTACATGTCAAGTCCAGTCTCAGGCTCAATCTTCAAACGTGTACGCAACATGCTCCACCCTTGGGCAAGGTTCTTCTGCGGCCCTGCCATTTTGAAGTCGTCGACATACACAACCAGAACAAGCTGGAGCTTTTCATGAATGTACACTGAAGGCCATTCTTCGCCGATGGGCTCAAAACCAACGGCACGCACCGACTCATCGCAGTGCTGCTCCCAAAATGTTCCCGCATCTGGGTGTCCGTACAGCGCCTTCCTCAACGGGACGACTGGTCTTCTGTACTTATCCCATTTGCATTCACTTGGCACAGCCTCCGGTGGCAGTTCAATCCAACACGGCGTGCCTCTCAAGGTGGCCTGTATGTACGCTTGAACAGCGTCGGCCATCTGCACATCCCAGCCATCATGACAACCCAAAAAATCCGCCCAACGCGAGGCTTCGAATGAAGCAGGAGAGTTCCCCAAATCTTGAAACATCGCAGCCTCAAAACTTTGGTTCTTCACTTGGTTCCCCAGCAGCACGCCTCTACCCTTGAACTTCCTCTTAGGATCACCAACAGGCAACTGTGAGTGCTTTTCAACGCAAATGCCATGTGCGCGAGCCATGTGTATCTCTTCCCCTTTCGCTTTTGCCTCCTTGGCTACAGCGTCATATTCACGCACCGCGCCAAGATCGAAGACGCCCTGGTCGATTAATCCCGACCATTCTTTCTTCATCGATGCCAACGCATCAGGGTTGGTCAACATCTCTTTCCGGCCGACCGGCCTGGATACTAAAGCGTCGAAGAATCGCACAACTTTCACAGCTTTCTCTCTGTGCTGTATTCGCTCAGAAGTCACGCACGGCATCGATGGGTACTTCTTGGCTTCACCGTCTTCGCCTATCGCAGGCATCGCGAGTGGCACTTTTCCAGAAACTACCTCAGCAGACTCCTCCCATTCATACCAGGTAAGATCCGTCGATTCGTCGACCGTTGGATCTGTCCCCGATGTCGTCTCAGCTTCGTCATTATGACTCTCCATGACTGATGCAACTGCCTTCGTCCAGTTTGGAGTCGACTTTGACCGCTCCTCAGACTTGAACTTCCAGGCATAAATTACTACCAGACACTCAAATTCTTTCTCAAGCTGAACGTTTCGTCTCAAGACGTCTTGGGACTGCTTGGAATCCATGAGAACAACCACTCCGTCGACAGGATTTACAACAATCCTGACCCATTCAAGTTCAGCCAAGTGCTTCCCATCCATTGGGTTCTTGATCTTTGATATGTTCTTCCGCAACCCCCAATTGTACTGCCATTCTACTCCACCCCAGCGGTTTCGAAGCATTGCTCGAATTCTCTTACCACCGGGCATTTGCAATGTCCGTGCCTCTGCCGGCGCAGAAATCTCAGATTCTTTACTCTTGGGATCTTCTTCCTTCTTTTTGCCACCGCCCTTCACCTCGGCCTTTTCTTCTTTGGTGTAATATTTACTCATCATTTTCCATTCTTCAGGGGTGTACTCTGGAGGTCTCGACGTCTTCATTAGCCTGAATCCATCCTTCCCGACGGGATACGGTCTTCCGGCTTTGTCGATCTTAACCTCCTTGCCATCGTCGTTGACGTACGTGATGCCATCCCCAGGTAGTCCAACTGACACGTGTGGAAGGTCGGACTTCGTGACCTTCTCGTCGCCCTTGACATGTCCATCTCCTTTCCCTTTTGATGAGCTTGGTCTAGCGTCTTCCTCTCCTGCATGATCCCCCCGATCTCCGACAAATACCTCCGGGCCATCGTCAAGCAGTAGACCAGCGATCTGATCGACCTCATCGTCAAGCAGTCGCTTCTCGTCACTCTGCAACAATTCAGGCTCGTAGTCCTCATCTTCGATCAGGCGGTCACGCGCATCCAGACCGATTGCATCGATAGACATCTCTATCCCTTCCAAGGTCTCGTTGGCAACCTTGTACTTCTGTTGTATTGGGAATGTCAGAGGAGATTTCAGAATCATCCTCTCCGTCTGGTGTGGCATTCTCAACCGAGGTGGAACCTTTGCCTTCTTGATGTTCAGCTCTGCACCCGCAAATGCGGTGAGTGCCCAAGCACGATACTTGTTTGCCCAATGCATCCCGGTGCTCAACACATATCCAGCAAATATACCAGTTTCCCCTCTCGGCTCGAACTTCTCCCTCTTCCCCCCTCGTGCTTCACTCGGCTTGAAGTCCACTAGCGCACCAAAAGGTATCTTCTCGCCCTTGAACTCCTCGCCATGCAGCCTCATCCATGCACTCGATCCGTTCACCTCTTCGATGTTCATGAGATGGCACAGAGTGGTGATGGCCTGCACCCAATAACACGTGGGTAGACCGGCATGTACTAGACAAGCCGAAGTCTGGTCAATGATGAATTGATTTGTTCTTTCAGCAAGGGAATTGTTCTGCGGCCGTCCAGGCAGCGATAGGTCGTGGTTCAGCTTCAGCTCCACGCACGCATTGATCAGTTCTGGGCCATCATCCGAATATACCTGCTTGATTTTCCTCCTCCCGCAGAAGTGCTTGATGGCCCTGACGACGGAGTCAGTATCTCTTCTCGCGGTTGGATAGGCCATGATAATTCCGGTATATATGTCCCGGATGATGAGCGCATACCTGCCTTCCACTTCGTGATCTCCTGATGCCGTCACGAAGTCGAACGTCACCAGGTCTCCGAACGTCTTTACCTCCCTCTTGAAGGCTCCCGTTCGCGATCTGAAGTGTCTCATCTTTGCCTTGACGCATGATTCGCAGAAAGGATTTCGGTACCTGTGAGTAAGCAAATGAGCAATGGAGTTGGCGTCCTTCTTGAGAACCCCCACTTTCCTCTTTATCGATGATCCTTCGTACACATCAACTTCGATTCCGGCATCTGGATCATCTTCATCAACCTCTTCCTCGTGAGCTTCGGCATCACCATGTCGATGTGGGACTGACCCAACATCTACGGGTATTTCCTCAGCTACGGGAGGCGGACGTACTGGACCGGCTCCTCCGGGTGGCCCGAAGTCGAATGCCCCATCATGGTGTTCGCCCTCGGCCTCTGCGGACTCACCGACAGCGGCGGGTGTGACTTCGTTGTCATCGTCACCTCCCTGATCTGCCTCGTCGTTCGTTACCATCGCCAGTACATCCGAAAAGTGCTCTTTGAGATCGTCTATCGTGGGGCGATGCCTGTTACTCCGAAGCTTACCATCACTCACGAGGTATGGGATGTCGTCCTTGACCTGCAAGTGCACGAATCCCTGCTTTGGCGTAACCATGAAAGGTAGTTTACCAGGCATCCAGTGAAATGCATAACCCATTTTCATGCATCTCCTCCCCACTGACAATACCGTGGGTGTCTCATCTAATACGTGTGGCTCGACAGTCTCATCCAATTCTTCCACGACTATCTTGGCCACATCGGACGTAGATGTGGAACCATTTGCGGTCTGGAACACGATCTCGTCATCATCTTTCACGATGTCGACGCCCAGGCTCTTCGCCTTGGCTCGTCCAATGAGATCATGACCACATCCGGTGTCCATCAACCATTTCACCCGTTTGCTGATGCACGTTGACATGGCGAAGACGTTCTTCGGCAAACCGTGCTGCTTCTTCCAGTCAACAGCCGATTCCCTGATTTCGTCCTTGCTCTGATCGTATTCGAACATTATGCTGCTCTCCTTGGTCACCGGGAAGTAGTGCTTCTTGTATATATCATCCACCACCTCTCTCAGTATTTTCGCCCTTATCAACGATCGTTGGGCTTGATAGGCTGATAATTCTCGATGATCACTGCTTTTGAACTTCTTCTCGTCAACGTATACGTATTGATAAGGCTCATTCTCGTTGTCCTCATAACCGTACCATTCCCCCTTTCGTTCCCATTGCCTTCTCTCGTCTTCGAGGTAGGTGATCTCTCCATTCTCGTCGACGTCGAGTACTTCTTTGAACCATACCATCTTCTCGGGGATCTCGGACTCGCCTGACCATCTCGACGATTCGCTCATCGCGTCATCATCATGTTCGTGGTAGACAGTCTCAGCTTCATCCGGTTCTACATGGTCAACGTCCTTCTTAAAGCTGACCTTTCCCGCAGGAGCCGATTGCTTCAGGACTATCGCAGGCATCGCGATGGCCCTCCTTGCAATAGCTGGTGCTGCGGCCTTGGAGGCAGCCTTCGACTTGGCTTGCGCCTTGTCGCTTGACGTTGCCGGAGCTGAATTGTTCTTGATGAGCTCATGCTTGTACTTGCAAGCACTCCCCCTGTCGCACTTCCCCTTCTGAAACGCGAAGCATGCTCCATCCTCCCTCTTTGGTGATGACGACCTGGACTTGGACTTACCCTTTCCTTTCCCCTTGGGCATGTTCTCCAGCTTGTGCTCCGTCTTCTTGCTGTGGCAAAATGTGCACTCGTTTCCCTTCACGCATCCCTTCGCCGATTTGAAGTGATACCAACAGGGATTATCTTTGCCTCCGCCCGGACTCTTGCCTCTGTCGCTGGCACCGTCGGACTTGCCGTTCTTGCCAGCGTGGCCCTTTGCCTTGGCTTTTGGGAGTACAGGAGCAGCATCAGGTCCTCCGGGTTTCCCCTTCCTGCCCTTGCCACCCTGGTTCTCCTGTTTGCCAGTGGCTGGAGCCGCATCTTTGCCGCCTGACTTCATCATCGACTTGACCGATCTCTCCTTCATGTCAAGCATCAGGTCCTCCCGATCCGCCTTGATCTGATGGTCGATCAACGCCAATAAGAATTCATACGTCTTTTGAGGATGCTTGTCCGGTAGTCTATGGTAGGCATTGAGGCCGAATTCCATCTTCTTGCTCCCTTTGATCTTCCTGTAAAGGATATCTCTGAGAGCCAGTTTACTGGGTCTGTCCTCGCTCCTCACCTTCAGCAGCAAATCATACCATTTGTTCCTGAACATAACCAAGTTCTTGTCTCCAGGAAAGTCAAGGTTGAATAGGTGCTCGATGTGGTAGACAAGATCCGTTCTATCGGATGTTCTGAATGATTGCATAACCAATGCCACCAGCTCTCGTCCCTTCACGATCACCCCTTGTTGATGTCGTAGTTCCGAGTGCCGCGTTGCGTCGAGGTACACGTCCTTGGCTTCGTCAGGTGCTTGTTTCAACATGTTCTGCATGCCCATGGCCATCTTAATATCTATCGTAGCAAATCTGTCGCCACCTGAATCGCTAAGCGCATTCAGGTCTGGGTTCAACCCAAGAGCCTGTTCCAACCATTTTGTCCATGTATCGGTATCTGGATCTGCACATGCGCTCAGAACATTCATCAGCAGTTGCATCTTCCAGTTATCAAGTTGGTGGATCTTTGGCCAAGCCGGAATGGATACCCTCTCAGCCTCTTTCCTCGAGATCCTCGGTCTATCGTTCTTGATCTCCCGATCATCTCTCGATCTTCTTCGTCTCCTCCGTGTCCGATTGTCATCTTCTTCCTCTTCTTCTTCCTCGTCTTCTTCGTCCTCTTCGTCGTCGTCGTCCCCGTCTTCATCGTCGGGTGGGTCATCCGGAGGTCCTCCTCCGCCACCTGTGAGGCTCAACTGACGTCGATTTGCTCCCTGCCTATTTCCATTAGGCGAGAATCCACCGTAATCCAATGGGGGCGTAGTACCGTTGTTTCCCCCTCCATCACCACCACCAGTCGTAGTAGTGGATTGTGGGACATGCCCAACAACCCCTTGCATCTGGGATAGGTGTACATCGATCATTGGATCACCGAAAGACGGAAAGAGGATCGAACCTGGCATCAGCGACGAATTAGGGATTTGATTTGAAGACGATGACGGGACTAACCCAGCCACCTTCTTGTCTACCCTATTTGAATTAGCTTGGGATCCTCCCTCAGCGCGTTTCACTACTGCTCGTTCACGATGTCCATCTTTGCTGCTGGAGGCTTCCTGTGTCTCCAGCTTCTTGTGTGCACGTAGTTCCTCGTTGTCAGCGTCGAGTTGGCGTACAAAACTCTCTTCTTGCTTGAGCGTCGCCTCTCTTTCCTTCAGTTGTCCCTGAAGCTCATGCATCTCCTCGAGGTACTCATCGTACATCCCCTTAGCTGTCAATCTCCAGTACTCAGCCTCCTTCGACTTCTCATCCATCGTGCACCGTTCTTCTTGCTTTGCTTCTTTGACCTGGGCTAACTCCAAGATCGCATCTTGACGATGACCGCCTTCGACAGCAATCATCTGGTCCTTCATCGACACGTCGGATTCATACTGTTTGACGATCTCTTCCTTCTCGCGAAGCAAGCAATCTGCTCTCTTTGATTCTTGTTCCGCAAATACTGTAACGTCATTCAGTCTCGCCATCAGCTGTTCCCTGGAGTCCTCCATGGAGTACGTCTCGGGGCGCTTGACAAGTGCGTGTTCCAACTGTGACTTCAGACTTTGGACCATCTCCTCCTCGTTGAACTTCTCGATAGATGTAGATGATTCGATGCCTCTGATTTGTTGCTGATAAACTGATATCTGTTGTGAAGCTTCACGGTGTATCTGATTTGCACGTATAGCTGACTCCTGCGCGGCCGACTTCTCGCTTGCCATGTAGGATTTCATCACTGCAATTTCCCGCTTCTGCTCCATGATAGTTCCTTCAGCTTGTCTCATCTGTTGCATTATAATATTCGACTCCATGTCTTTCTTTTCCCCGTACTGAAATGCGTTCATTTCCACCTTGCGCATCTGTTGGGCTTCCTCCTCAAACTTGCGCCATGCCTCAGCCATGTGGTGTTGGTGGTGACTCACTAGATGTCCCGACTGCTTGCTGGCAATCTCGCATCGTCTTTCCAGCTCCTGGATCCGGATGGTGCTTCCATAGTCTTCTTGATGAAGATTCGCCATTGCTGCCGACATCTCATCAAGCGTCTTCTGGTATTCCCCGATCTCCACCTCCATCTTGTTCTTTTCCTTGATCGCGGCGCGAAACTCCGCACTGGTGGGTGATTTTGATCTCCCACCCTTCGATGTCGATCTCACGCCCTTCTGCGACGTCCGTGGTGTCGCAGGCGAAGATGATGATCTTCTCGGTGGGGATTCTCTTTTCTTCGACTCCTGATGAACATCGATCTGCTTCCATGATCTTGTGGGAGTGGATATGTCGCTGAATAGCGCGGAACCTCCGCTCCCAGGTTCATCCTGTGAATCTGCGATCATATCCATCACCGCAGGAAGAGCCATCAATCCATTGGATCCCTCTGAGCTGCTGTTCCCAAAAGTTGCAGTACTTGGGCTCGCTGAAGATGCCATTGTACTGTGTAGGTTATCGTTCCTTTATTGTCCCTGTACCCGCAATAAACCAGCTGTCTCTCTGTCCAGTGTAGAGCTTGTAGATACGGCTGATAACCTGTCAAGAGACGGCAAGGTGACGTCCCGTGGGACGCTATGCACCGAACCCTCCAGCTGTAATACCAACCACGTGGAAAGGTGTATACGGACGATGCCGTTATAGCCGAACCCGTGTAAACGTTGTAAGGGGGAAGGAATGATAGTTACAACAGTGGTCCTGACAAATGCAGCGCAAGCGAAGTGTTTTCCGCTCTCAATGCCGATCACGTATGAATGCAGCTACACATCAGATCTTGAACCTCAATTGTGTCTTGAGCCAAATGGCGATCAATGGAACTTGGAAAGCAACACCAACACAGACCTCAGAACAGCTTCCCAATTTAGGCACGGGGCCTAGAGGGTTTTAACAGAGGTGAAGATGGAGGTGGAGATGGAGGTGGAGATGATGAAGAGGGCGCAAAGCCCATGGGCAGTGCTGGCCATGCAAACCAAGCCGGCTGGGACGAGTGGGACAGCTGGGCAGTGAAGACCGAGCCGGACGACGGCGAGGACCACTATAGCTGGTGGGCGGTGAAGGATGAGCAGGAGGAAGAGGTGGAGAACGAGGCCGGGATCACCGAGACGAAGGACAGTGGCCCGGACACCATGGAGAAGGCTGCCGATCTGCCGGAGACAGAGGACCCTGCGAACAAGTGGGCATGGGACCAGAGGCACCGCGCATGGCGTGACGACGACTGGCGCGGAAGCAGCTGGTCTAGCGGAGGAGGAGGCGGAGGCTGGAATCAGAGCAGGAGTGGCTGGTGGGAGGAGACAGGCCATGGCAGCAGCGGCAAGGGCACGTCCACGGGCAAATCCACCACGATCAACAAGGGCAAGTCCTATGGCGGGCGCGGCGGGGGCGGTGGTGGCGGCGGCGGCAAGTCCTTCGGCCGCGGCAAGTCCTTCGGCAAGAAGGGGAGGAAGGGGCACGGCTACTATCTCCCGGATGGGTCTGGCTACATGGACTCCTGGGGGCGAGTGCAGCCGACACTCGACATTACTCAATTGTAAGGTGTTGTTTTTTGTTCAGTGGTCTGTTTGCGTTGGTGCTGTACTTAAACATCATCATACGTGTATAATTAGTAGTATACACACTTGCATGTGCTCTCTTCAGTAGTGTTGCTTGCAAATGATACCTAAAGCCATTTTGCCTCACAAGTAATTTGTCATTTATGTGTGTGTCTATGCATGTGCTTTGAGTGTCGAACGCATGTTCACTTAGTTGTTCGGTGTGGTGAGGTCTAACTGGATGCTGTCATTCACGGATGCTGTCATTGGCGGCTCTCATGCTAGTGTGTTCAGCCGTGTTTGTGCCGGGGCAACGTGACCAGGATCATATGTGTTTGGTTGTTACCCATGATGATCTGGTGCATCAATTGTAGATGACGTCTTGATTCATACATTGTTGTGTTGTGTTGAGTATTTGCGTGGCATCTGGATGTGTGTCTGGTGTCCGTGCTGTATCTGCATGGCCTGCGCACACGCCCAGGATCCAACAGGGCCGCACCAGAGGACGGACACGCGGAGGCAGCCAGATCGCGCAGGAGAACCGAGTCGACAAGGCTCTCGATGCGGTGATGGCGTTGGCTGGGGCTGTCACGGCCATGGCTGCGCCGAGGCCTGCGCAGTGAGCCTCAAAGAGGCATTTTGGGGCGCGGATGACGCCAAGTGCGCTGGGATGTCATAGAATGACTGGGCTAGTGGTTGGACTCACTGCATGGTTTGCATGGTTTGCTGAATGGCACTACAGGCGCTCCATCCGTGCAGGTGTACAGCCACCATGTGTGGTCGCTAGTTTTCGCTTTTGGTTTTGCTGCGAGCGGTTTTATGCATAGGTGTGCACCGGGCGCCTGGCTGACAGCCATTTCAACCCCCGGAAACAGTGATCGGTACGGTACCATGCTCCAAACAACAGCAATGACCCATGGCAACGACCTGTTTGACATGGTTGCAGCCAGGTGGAGTGACCACGGAAATCGGAGTGAGTGAACATACGCTGGAAATGGGGAAACACAGAAGTTTATCAATCTATAAAAAAACTGGTCTGGGAGATACGTTTTTTTTTATCAATCTATAACAGTTTGTTCACGTAATGGCTTGCTTGTACACGGACCATTCTAGATTGATAAAAAACGGTGCGTGCACAGTTTGTTTTTTTATAGATCTATATAAAATGTGTTTTCCCAAACATTTGGTCTCATCCCTTCTGTGGGAGCTGGGCTTGGCCGCGGCAGGATATCTCGCCCGCAAGGTGCGAAAAAAAACTGTTTGCTCGAGTGGCCAGCACTGGCATTTGTGTGACGGCGAAGTGAACCATGTGGCAGGTGGAAGGCGTTAGGCTGAGGCATGAGGTTTCATGTTTGCCCTGATGGACTTCGAGTCGTGCATGTGGGGTGTAGGTCAGCTGATGCTAATGAGGGACCACCATCAACTACATGATATGTATAGTAATGCCTTTTTGATAGGCCCAACTCAGTTAAGCATGAATGAGCCAATGAGCACGTGTGTGAGGTCTGTCATGAGGCTGGAGGTTAGTCAGCACATGTACCAATCATGCAACCGTCATGTGTTGTGTTGTTTGGGGCAGTGTTTGACATTGTACCCCTTCCGCACCTGCTAATGTTTTTGAGAAACTTGGTTTGTGTCCCTTATAAGACATTGAATCCATTCCTCGATCGTGGCATTTGGTGTCAAAGTGCCGTCAAATGTTTTGATCACCCGTCGCATCATTTTCCTTATTGAGCTGACCCTGTGATTGGCGGTATATATCATGTTCAAGCTCTGTCAAGTGTTCTGCATTGCTGCGATGCGCGCCCAGCCCCAGCCAGTATAAAGTAAATGCAGCGAGCATCATGCCCAGCCAGTGATGTACCCTCGGCGAGCATCGTGCCCAGCCAGTGTTACCTTCGGCAAGCATCATGCCCAGCCATTGGCACACATGTGGCGAGCACCGTGGCCCAGCCATGCAAGCACATATGCGGCGAGCATTTTGCCCAGCCAGCAGCACCAATTGCCTGCCCAGTCCCACCGCCATTGCTGATTGCTATTCTCATGCCAGCCCCGCTCTTTGTCCAATTTGTCCAGCTGTTGTATGGATGGCGATGTTCCCAAAATTATGTGTTCTTTCAGGCTGCCTCCTCCAACCATTTTGCTGGGCAAACACATTGCTCGCTCGGGCTGGGGCGCGTGCCTCGCCTGGTTCAAAGAGTTGCTGCGTGGCATGCAGTTGTGTTGGCTTGAAGTGTCGCGAAAGCATGCCTCGCTTCGAGCGTGCGTCCGTACCTCATGACTGGAATGGTGATTCGCTGCCGCACGCGGACAAGTGGGAGCCTGTGGGCCGCTGGCACACCAACAAGGTCCTGAACCAGCAGAAGGTGCATATCAACATGACCGGAAAGCAAATGAGCGCGACACCATTTGCTTTTGTCAGGACCCTCACTGTGGGGGACAAGGAGGTGATGCAGTACAGCAGCTGCACCGGCCGCTGGGATGACCTGCTGATCAAAGCTGTGGGTGAGGGAGGTCTCGTGGTGATTTGCGACATCATCCGTTCGGAGGATTCCCGCTTCGTGGCGCTCAAATGGCGATTGGCGCTGACAGGGAAACACCTGTGCTCCAAGATTTACTTCGCCAACAATGCCCCCACAAAGTCATCCGCTTTGCAGGACCTCCGGGAGCTCCTTGCTGACATGAACATGTACTCGCGCCAAGTGAAGCTGTCCTACATGAATGATGTGGGGTTCAGCGCCTATCTCTTCATGCCGGTCGACACGATTGACGGGTTTGCCGTCAAGAGGCGCCGGATGAACTGAGGTGAAGCAAGTTGCTCAGCTGCCTATATAGGCGGCCTGGATTCTTGAAACACATGGCGAACCGCAATTGGGATAAAAGAACGCTGTCTATACCTATGGTGTGCAATAAGCTCGGTTGGTGAATGCTCCACATGTAGCAGCACAGCCAATCAGACCTTGCAGTGAACCAATCCCAAATTGCTATTTGCATGTTCCATTTTGGAAATATGACCACCTTTCCACAAAGGGGCCGTCTGGCTGGGCTCTGAGCTCGCCAGAGCTGGGCCGCTAATACGGCTCGCTCGCACAGGTTCAAGCTGTGTTTTGTGTATTAGGTTCTTTTGCATGGCCATGTCTCGCGGTGGGGAGTTCGTGAAAGACATGGTGCACATGCACAGCTTCCTGGCCGCTCAGAAGCGCATCTTGTCAGCTGAATGCTTCACCAACATGCTGGAGGCTCAGGCTATGTCGTTTGGCAAGCGCTTGGATACCCTGAGCGGCCGATGAGAACAGAGGAGGCTGCGGCCATTGCCTCCACCGTGGCGGAGGGCCCGTGGAGCCCTATCCAGCAGCAGATGTTGGGTAACAAGCTGTCTGGCTCGCTGGCGGGAGGCTCTGCGGCGCAAACGCCCGCACGCCGTCCGCTGCAATGCCTGCATGGCTTTGCCAACTACTTGACGGAGGCTGAGATTGGCATCTTGCAAGATCAGACAACACATGATAGCGTGAAGCTACAATGCCTTGTCAATAGGTGCGTGGCGCTGGGGCTGCACCTTCCTGCAGAAGGCACGGTGAAGCACATCATAGCCAGCGCGTGCGATCTGCAGGGGCTGTCAGCCGCAAATGCTGACGCCAAGTTTCGTGCGCTCCAAGAGTTCAAGGTCCAGCTCAAGGCCCGCATCAAGCACATGCAGAGACTTCCCATGGACCTCCACTTGGCGAAGTACCCTGCTGATCCAAACGACTTGCCTCAGGAGCTGTACTCCGCTGCTTATGGTCACCTGGCATTTGTTTGACCCACAGGGAATGTGTTGTCACATTTGTCTATGCTGTGCACAAACCCACGTGCAGGACAACTCAAGTCCCATTATCTGGAAAGTGTACAAGCACATACATAGATAGTCTGTGTCTACATATGCATTCATACGCGCGCGCAGACACATTATATTTGTGCCCACACATCCATGATGTGTGCACTCAGCACGCGTGGACACCCCTTTCATCAACGCCCACTTCTTGGAGACTGTTTCCAAACAAGGAGAGGGTGAGAAGCCGAGCAACATGGGCGGTGACACTGGCATGGCCACCGGAGCTATCGCAGCACGCAAAACATCCAAGCTGGTCAGGGGCAACAGCACAAGTTTGGAGGCGACCATGCCTGTAATGCAGCAGTTCATGGGCATGATGCAGGCCATGTTCATGCAGCAGGGGCGCCCTGCAGATCCACATGGCCTATCCAACTTGCAGGTATTCAAGAACCAGAGGCAGAACAAGGCCGTGCAGGGCCTGGAGATCCCGGATTCAGGGAGCCAGACCCAGGCCGCGCCTGACAGACCAAGTCCGCAGACAGCCTACCCCTGAGCTGCAAGCGGCGTCTCTGCCGAGCACTGTGGGCAGCCCTGCGGAGCACCACTTGTTCGACTTGAGTGCGCCTGCAGCAAATCCGGAGAACACCACGGCGGAGCACCAGTTCCGCACGATGAAGGCTGCCTTTGAGGAAAGGGCCGCTTGCAAGGAGGGTGCTCCGGAGTCTGAAGCGCCAAAGGCCAAGGCGAAGGCCAAGGCTAAAGCCAAGGCCAAAGCGAAAGGGAAAGCAAAGGCTTTGCCCAAAAAGGCTTCCCCCAAAAAGGCTTCCCCCAAAAAGGCTTCCCCCAAAAAGGCTGTGGCCAAAACCGCGCCGAAAAAGGCGGCCAAGCCGCTTGTGGCAAAGCTCGCCCCTCCCAAAGAAGGGGAGGGCACCTTTTTTTACAAAGGCGGGAAAGTTCACCGCAGCGATCGCACCATGTCTTGGCGCGTGTTCATTAGGAAGGGAGATCGCGTGGACAAGCGTGTCCCGTGGCAGGGAAACGAGGTTGCCTCGTTCCGCCGCGCGTTGCGCCTCATCGAGGAAGGCCAGTGATGCAAACTGGCCTATAGATCGTTTGGGGTGTAGCAGCTGTTTCAAAGATGCGCATGAGCAGTTGTTACTTCCAACTGTGCTATATAAACTAGTTTGTTGCTCCAGTCATTCCCAAACACCTTATGAAATGACGACCATAATGCATCCTTGAACATTGTTAGATCTTTGCATCAGCTGCTCTATTGGGGCGGGTATCGATCATTCATTTAGGCACGCACGCGCATTGAGGCAATGAAAAAAGATGCAGGCAACCGCATGTTGCACAGAGTGTGTGCGTGACCTGGTGCGGCAAGAGGTGGGCAGCATGTTGCAAGACATGTTAGATCTGCCGGCTGCTTCAACTTATCAAGCAAGTTTCCCAGCGGAATCATTGATAGATCCTAGCATTTCAATTGCAACACATGCATTTGTGTGCGAAGGGTGCATGAGAAAATTTACACAGGTTGAAGCACAATCAAGCAAGCATAGCTGCATAGATAACACAGACAAGCTGGGCGCTGGAGCGCTCGCTTTAGGCTGGGCGTTCTGCTCGCCAACCATGTTGCATGCCTTGGGGCGAACCAAGTACATCTCGCGCAGCGCCCTGGCGACGGTGCTGCATGAAGTGGCTGCTTTGCCGGAGCCGCCGACGGCCAACTCCCGATCCAGCATCAAACGTTCGAGAGACCAGGCTATAGACATTGAGACACCGTATGGCCAGCTACTACTTACACACGATGCTCCATTGGTTCCATCGACTAGTGGAAAGGCGGAGTCTGGCCAGCTGACGTTTGTGAACCCATTGGCCCTGATGTACCACTTGTGCGCAACATGCTCCCAATATGCTGATCTTGTGAAGGAGATGTTCCAATCCCAAGAGCCCTCATCGCAATCCCCTTTTGAGATCATTGCCTACGCCGATGAAATTACACCGGGGAACGCCCTAAAGCACGACAACCAGCGCAAGGTTCAATGCATATATTGGGCATGGAAGCAACACGGAGTACAACGACTTTCCAATGAACGATTTTGGTTTGTTTTGGGGATGGCGCGCTCGGACACCGTCAAGAGGCTCCCAGGAAAGATGTCAGAGTTCTTCAAATTGGCGATGCTCAAATTCTTCACTCCCATTGACATCAGGCAAGGCATACTCCTCCATTTTCCATTGTCTGAGCGCAAGGTCTTATTTGGGGATCTTGGGATCATTCTTGCTGATGAAGTGGCAATCAAAGAGGTGCTGGATTGCAAGGGAGCCGCTGGGAGTCTTCCATGCCCCCTGTGCCGGAATGTGGTCGATCATAAGAGTGATCTGGCATCGCATGACCATAGTGGCACCATGGTTCCTACAACAAATTTAGACCTGTCGCTTTTAGAATTTCACAGTGATGCATCGATCCGGGACATCATGAGGTTCCTCAAGGAAAACCAGCATGGCACCAAATCGGCATTCAAGCGAATGCAACAGTTCACAGGCTTCAACTACAATGAACACGGGGCACTCATGTCCCAAGAGCTTGCGCTCAAGCCGGTTTCTACCCTTATGTTCGATTGGATGCACACATTTGTGTCCGGAGGAATCTGGAATGCAGAAGTGGGATTGCTACTGGGCAAATTAAGGGCAGTGGGCTTCACACAAAGGGATTTGCATGACGAGCTGCCAAAATTCCCATGGCCCTTCGCATCGGCCAGCCGGTCTGCAACAGGAAAAAAGGTTTTCAGCAAGGACCAGGAGGGAGATGTATCTTGTAGCGCGTCTGAAGCATTGTCGCTTTATAGTGTGTTGCGATTCATCCTGTTGGAAAGGTTCGCGCAGGTGAGTTGGCTGGGGTGCAGCCATGCATTAGCTCTTACTTGAATCTTTCCAGGGTCCTTGACCTGATTCAAAACATTAAGAGGCAGTCCACCCAAGCGTCGGTCCTGGAAAATGCAATCCTGACCCACCTGCGCTCCTACATCCTGGCCTACGGCCATCAGCGATTCCTGCCAAAGCATCATTTCGCTTGCCACCTAGGGCGCCAGCTCAGCCAGCACAAAATGCTTTGCGCGTGCTTCACCATGGAGAGAGAACATAAAGAGATTAAGCGCTATGCAAGTGGGACCACAAACACTGTGCGCGGCTGGGAAAAGAACGTACTCACCGACGTCATCAACATGCAGATTCAAGAGCTGAACGAGTGCGAGGGCGACCCTTGGAAGCCAGGATTGAGGAACCCAACCATCCCAAGTGAGGCCATGACGGCCGCTTTACAAGCAGCTTTAGGTAGCGAAAGCAACGTTTGTGGTTTCTCGCACGGCGAATTATGCCCCCGGAGCTGCAAGCTCCATTGGTGATGCGTGTTTGCTGTCTCTCGAAGGGAAGCAACATTTGGGGCAAGTTCGTTTTTTTGCCCAAATTGAAAAAGGCCAGCCTGTGGCTTGCATCCAAAAGTGGACAAGCTTGGGCCACAATCAATTCAAAGTGTCGAACGAAGACCCTATTCTTTGTGAACTCCCCTGCATACAGGACACCTGTGTGTATACCAGCCGCGAAACTTGCCTGGCCGTAGCGCCTAACTCTTGCTGGGCTGCCTAGACAAAGGTTTGAGCGGCTGTGCGTTTAAACCCTGCAAACATGGTCTGGATGAGCCCGGGTTCAGAACATATTGAAGGTGTTCACTGACACATAAATCTGTTTAGGCTTGATGCTGGGATCACTCAAAGCCAGTATTTATATAAGGAACACGGTTGGGAACAAGAGGTTCTGAAAGCTCATTGGGCAGTGTTTTCTGAGCTCTCGTTGCAGTTGCACACATTGAAAAAGATGTGCACGTACACATCGGTTTCCGACACGCGCAATATGTGTGTGGCTTAACCAGGAGGGGTTATACGCAGGTCGTGGTCCATGTTTCCACTTACTATTGCATTTTGGCACCGGTTGCTTGAGCCACAGCCATATCAATTCTAAACGTTGAAAATGTTATCTATTGAACTTAGCAGGTGTTCAAAACGCTGCATAGTATTCATTTCCCTTGTGGCCAAATCAATGAAGACACGTTCATCCACGAACCAAAAGTTTTGCCCCAGGTCATTCAAGCAGTGGAGGAGTAAGCGCTGTTACACGATAATGCCAAGCCCAAAATCAACCCTGTTTAAGGCCCCCTGGCCCATGCAGGAAGGACGTGCAACATGCCAGAACATAGTTGTCATACTATTGAGCGAAGCACAAACAACGAAGGACATCCTTGAATTAGACCAGAATAAAATAGCATAGCAGACATGGACCATTCGACCCTGCCCCTGTCTATTGAGGAGTTGGGCTCGTGGGGATTGAGACGGATGGTGTTGTTGGAAATGTGTGACACTTGTCTAGGATTTTTTATGCACTTGTTGTTCCCGATCAACAGCCAAACCTCAATGCCCAGCAGCAATCCAATATTTGAACAGCGCGTTTCCCGCAAATACCCAACATGTTGTCCAGAACCTCCTATATAGATATAAGAATGATGGTCATGTGTGTTCCTGTCTTTTTCTAGTTTAAACATTAACCCTGCATGACGTGTTTCCCACTGGCCCTGCACCCTTCCCCCAGCTGCCGCCCCTCTGCGTTTCTGCGCACAGGCGGCCCGGTGGCAGCCATGCAAGGCATGGCAGTCGGCTCGCCGGCTGAGGCATTGGTTTGTGCTTATGTGTGCGTTTGTGTGTGTGCCCATCTTCGTGTTGCTTGCACGTGTGAATGTGTGGCTGCGTTTTTGTACGGATCCATGTTGGCACATCTGATTGTGTGTGTGCGATTGCGCGTTGAGTGTTTCAGTTTTGCGTTTGTGTGTGTGTGGGCCTTATATGTGCCTGCATGAGGTTGCTTAAATGCGTGCGTGAGTGTTTGCTTGTTTGTTTTGGGGTGGTGGTGGTGCATGGTGGTCAAGACAATGAGGCGGACAACGCGATGATAAAGGAAAACAGTTATAGTTGTCTATTTCTCCTTGGTCGAGCTTATTAATCGTTCCATGCGTGTTTTCTAAATGTCAATGCTTTATATCTACGGGGAAGCCCCATTGCGTCTATAATGTTTGCAATCAAGATTCAAGTCGAGGGGAACTGTTTGACCTGATGCACGAATATGTGGGCCACGCTATAAACATGCCTTCAGCAAGGGCAAACTCCCATGGCAAAGATGCTAGTTGGAGCTGGTTCATCTATGATACAATTGCATGTGTAAAAACACATATCGAAGTTGTTTCAAATTTATAGGCAACACTCCCAAACGGGATTCCTCTTGGTTTCCCTTTTTTGAACATGCCCGCAGTTGACGTCCGAGGTTCCGAACACATGCATGCTGCAACTGCACCGCCCCACCGTTATGCCAAAGCCCCCCTCCCTCCTATGCTTTTATAAAATGGGCGCGTCTATATAACCGGGGGATTGCTTGCTTCAGACAGCTTTTGGCGTAATATATATAGTCCACCCCGTATGTGTTTGCAAAGGTGTACCACACATCAACGCTTGGGGGATTAGCTCACGCCAGCCCAAAGAAGCCTTTAAAAAACTGGCATGTGGTTGGCTCGGTTTGCACGAATACGCTTCTGTGAAAACGTCAACAAGTCCATTTTGTATCCAACCTCCTTCAACCCTTGAAAATGAACTCGTAAATGCAAAAATACAAGTATGCAATCGATGTGCGCATATTCGCAACAATATGCGAATATATCGCCAGCTCCCTGCAGAAACAAAATAGCATTCGTTCTTCTCTACGACGCGCTATGTCATGTGTTTTTTTCAAAATGCAGGACACCGCGTGGCCTGCAAGTTCGTGATATATTTTTTTTGTGCGAAGGTATGTGGTGAAAAACTTACAAAAATGAGGCGGGCTAAGTTCGCCAGGGCGATGTTAGTAAGTTCGCCAGGCACACTTAGTGAGTCCTCCGTCTAACTTAGCGAGCTTGCGCTAACTTCGCCAAGCGCACATCGCTATGTGCTCCAACATACTCTCTGCGGCAAACTTAGCTATGCTTGCCAAACAATGTAGTAAGTCCATCAAGTAAGCCATCTAGATAGCAACACCGCCGAACATCCAAGGTCTGTGCTGAGGGCCCTGGCCAGAGCACTCCGGGCCTCCCATCCCCTTGGTCGCCAGGGCCGGGGGCACCTAGGCTACCAACGGTAGGGCCACCACCTCGGTCTCCGACTGGGTGTCCACCGAGTCATCCGTTTCAGAGCCCAAGTCCGCCGAGGAGTCCGAGTCCTCCTGCAGCGTGCCTCCGCAGGTTCCAGTGCCCAGTCCGCCGGGAAGCCATGCCTCTTGAAGCAACGTTCGCACTTGCCATAGGCCTCCTGCTCCGTCATGTAGTCCAGCACCGAGAGCTCCTGGACCTTAGAAGCCGCCGGTCGCCAACCACACCCCACAGCCGTGCCTTCGACATTCAGCAGGTGGATTCTGGACTGGCCGGCGTTGCCTGTGCGTTTGACCGCCGCCACCACCCGAAGGGGGAGGTCCGGGGTGGCGGGAAACAGGTCCTTAGCCTTCACTGGTGTGTCCTCGGGTCCGTGTTCCACCACTGACCATGAGCGAGTCGATGGCGCGCTCCCTGAGGGTACCGAAGGGGATGCCTCCCCTTCCCTTTCAGTTTGGTCCTCGCGGCCCTCCGGTCCTGCGTCCGTGATGTCCACTGCTGGCGGCGGGAGCGGGTCCGCCCAGTCCGGGTGATTCAAGTCCTCCCTGCGTTCCCTGCCTGGCCCGAGGTTCAGGTTGGGGACCTTCTGCGCTACCTGGCCCCAGATCTCCACAACCACGTTGCGCTTCTCCCGCACGTAGACATCTGCCGTGCTCTCCGTGAGCCAGTTGCCAAGGTACATGCGGCGCTCCCGGGGGATCCCCATCTGGAAGGCGCAGTCCGGGATGAACACCCGGAACGAGTGCCACGACAGCGGCTTCACCAACCCCGGGGTGACACCCCGACGGAGAATAGCATCCTTGAGCCATCTCAGAGCCCTTTCCGGTGTGGAAGGCCGCGGGATCAGCCCTGCAAAGTCTTTGCTCACCGTCGGGAGCAAGTAATCCATGTCCCGGAATGCCTCCTCGGATACCAACCGCCTTACCGAGGCCACCCAGGTAGTCCACCAGGGGATTCCCGTGAAGCTGTACTTCGGAGCAATCAAGGGGACCGGGTTGCGGTTGATTCGTGCTGCAGAGACCGTCTTGGTCTGCCAGGCCTTCAGCTCCACAGTGTTGCTGGTGTGGATAAGGTCCTTGGGCTGAACGTGCTGGAGGTCATTGAAGCGAGCGCTGCAACCAACCTGGAACCGGGCGAAACCCAGGATGAAAGCGTCCAGCACCTCGTGTCTGCTCTTTCCCGGGGCCTCCTGCGTGCCGGGGCCGGTGGCACCCAGGCGATCGTAGCCGGCCCCCTCCTCCAGAGCCCAAATGACCTCTTTGCTGGGGACCACCGCCTTACGCTGTGGCCTGGTGACCGTGTCCGTGAGCGCCTCTTCCAATGAGCTCTTCTTGGACTTGAGGCGATGGAGCTCATCTATCTTCAGCAATCCGAAGGTCTTTGAGAACCACTTGAGGGTGTTCCACACCTGCCGCAACTTACACGGGGTGACCTCCTCATCGGCGAGCTGGTTGAGGAGAGAGCGGACATGTCGTTCCTGCCATGGAATGACGGTGAAGCCTCTCTTGCGGAGACTCTCGTAGACCAGGCAATGTTGCCTGAGCGTCCGGAACCTGCTGTCCCCCAAGAGGTCCAATGCCTCCTTGCGGAAGTCCTCCCCCAGGATGTCCTGCATGTATGCAATGTGCTCCGCAAAGGGGGCGAAGTGGGCAAGGAGCCGTTCCGCCCATTTCCCGCGCATATGGAGTTCCAGCGCTCGCTGGGTCGTGGGCTCCATTTCCCTGATCTTCCCGGGCCGCCAGTGCCTCCACTTCAGAAGCTCCGGCTGTTGGAGTGGGGGTGGGTCATCTCGCGAGAACCACCTCAGTTGGCCCTGGCGGTCCCATTCATTCTCCAGCGGGGAAAAGTTCTCGCTCGGCTTGCCATCCGCAGCCGCCATGAGGAGGAACCATAGGCTATCCCAAAGGTCGGCCAGGTCCGCAAGGCTGGGGAAGCCTGCCCGCCGCCGACGCCACCAGGCCGTTGAAGTAGTCCGTTGGTACCACTTGGTCATCTTGGCCCACCGGAATGCCCGTAGAGTTCCAGGAGCTGAGCGAAGCGGATGGCCGGCTCCCCGCCCAGCTGCCTCCCTTCCTCTGCCGTGCCATGGCGCAGGCACATCAGAACCAGCAGCTCCCCGTCCGTCTGTCTCGGGGAGAAGGACTCATCCGCCAACGTGTCCCACAGGACCCTTGGAATGCGGTCCCAAAGACGAGTGTAAGGCGGGCGCAAAAGAAACTTTGCAGAGACCCTAGCCATGATGAAAGCGGGGGTTCGAGCCTCCTATTGAACGGCCGGGACCCAACCGCGGCACACTGCACGCATGTTCCAACCCCACAGGATGCCGAGTGCAAATGGGGCAGGCAGGCCACATGCAGCCCAACAGGACCCAAAAGTCAACCCCCGGAAATCCCCAAAAAAAGGACCACGGAGGGGGGAAGACCAACCCAGCGGGGGATTCCCCAAAACCCCCAAGGGGACCTCAGGGAACCCAGAGTCAGCCGCAGCCACTTTCTCCAAACTATGGCCCGTCCTTGGGGCAGCCAAAGCGTGCAGCCGGCAAACCGGCAGTCGTGACGCGTTGAACAGGGGGGGAAAACCAGGTGAAAGATGAACCCAAAAAAAAGGGACACCCTTACTCCTCCCCCCACCCAAGACGGGGCCAGAGGCACCCAAGTCCCGGTGGGAAGAGATCTCACGACCCCCCATCCAAAAAGGCTGTGAGACACGACCTAGCGGCTCTCACCCTTCAAGATCGCCTCCTTAGCCACCGAGTGGATGGCCGCCAGCCCTGACTTCTCCGGGTTGCTCAAGATGACCGACCACAAGGCAGTGGAGACATCCCCCAGGCCATTCGAGGAGCTGAAGCGCATGCGCGGGGTGCTCGCATCGCCAAGGACTAGCCGCTCGTCCCTGGGAGGCTCTGTCGGCTCCACCCGCTTGTAGAACTCCATCCTGTCCCGGATCCACTGATTATATAGCTGCTCCGGGGGCTCGTCCATCACCAGCTGCAGGCATGTGGCCTTGTCGTGATCTGGAGCAGCCTGGTCCCCCCGCAGCTCGCCCTCCAGAAGCCCTTGCAGAACCTGCACATGTAGCCCCCGGTGGTCTTGAACTTCTCCTTGCCCACCACTTCCCAGGCGCTGATGCTGGGCAGGACCAGGCCGCACTCCACGGAGGCCCAAAACACGTGCTTCGTCTCCTTCGGGAAGTGCTTGTTGATGTACTTCCGGCCCGCGACCGCCATGACCGTGGACGTGGTGATAGGAGGGTACCGCCTGGTGCCCTGGTCCGGCGTGCGGAGGGTGGTGTCCGCCCCCCCCAGAATCTTGGCCCTGGGGTCCGATTCCTTGGCCGCTCCTCCCCCGGGGCCAGAGGCACCCAAGGGGGGGGAGCAACCCAGCTGCCTGATAAGGTCCTGGGAGTAGCCCAACCGGTCGTACAGGGCCCCCGCCGCCTCCTGCGGGACCTGCTCCACCCAGTCATGGACCACGTTGCAACGCCAGTTGACCTTGACCTCCACCATGGAGGACTTACTCAGGCCCGACACCAGCTTGGTGTACACCGAGTCGAAAGCCCTCAACGATGACAGCGGAAGGGTGATTCGCTCGTCGCAGACGCAGCCTCCTTGCTGTCGTGGACGGGGGTCACTGGGATCTCCATCACCGGCAACGGGCAGTTAACGATGAAATTCTTGGCCGCCAGAAACGTCCCCATCTCCTTGAAGATGTAGCTCCATTCCGCCTTGCTGCGCGGCTTGGGGATTCCCAGGCTCTCCAGGAAGGGGACCGCCTCCTTCCTCATCTGGAGGATGTTGCCCATCCACTTGTCCGAGGCCGAGCCCTCCGCATTGCGGCCCCGGCGCTGCGTCTTCACGATCAGCGGGAAGGTGGTCCAGGCCGAGTAGATGTACTTGAAGGTGAACCTGTGGGCGTACACCCCCGTCAGGCTCGGCAGGTCCCACGTTCTCGTCTGCCTTGTCCAAAACACTCCATCGCCCTTCGCCCAGAAGATCCCCACCACCTGCTCCGGCGCCGGGCGCTCGCCCCGGTTCACCTGCGCTCGGATCTCCAAGGCCGTGTAGATGACAGGGTCGATGTGGTCCTGCTCGCACGTGAGTGGGTGGGTCCTGCGTTCCAGGGCCAGAAGCTCCTCCGGAGTGAGCTTGAATTGCTGGTCCGCGCCCTTGGGGATCTCACCGCTTGAGTGCTTCTTCCAGATCCCCCCAAACATCCGTAGCTCACCTTGGTGCCTCTTCATCGCCCAGAGGAGCAGGGACAGCTTGCCCTCCTCCGAGTCCAGGTCCTGCTGTGGCATTGACTGGTCCCCCCCGGGGCCAGTGGGGGGGGCCGGATCGGGCATCTCCTCCAGCAGCGCCTCCTGGTTCCATGGGTTCTGCGCCTCTCTGAGCCTCCTCATGTAGGGGACATACTTCTCCTTGATGTCTCCCACGTTGGGGATGTCCTCGGGGTCATCCAGCTCCAGGGGGCAGAACAGCCCCCTCTCCAGTGCCTGCCTGAGATCATCTGGCCACGCCGACAGCATCCATGCCTGGTTGGTGTCCTGGGTGCGCTTGTTCGCCTCCTGAGCCTCCTGGATGGAGCCCATCGCCTCAGCCAGTGCCTGGCTGGCGTCAACGCCCTTCCCCTCCAGGTACTGATCTCGCAGCTTGGCCCTTCCTGAGGGCCCGGGCTCCCTCATTGGCCACCTCCTCTGACGGCAGGGCCTGCATGCCCTCCTGGAGAGGCGCCAGGATAGCCATCTCATTGTCCAGCATCTCGTCCGTGACCAACTCCTTGTGCCGCCGCCTGGCCGAGGACTCCTCCAGAATCGGTTCCCGGTGCTCCCTCAAGGCCTTATGCAGCTCCTCCTTCTTCCGGATCGCCTGGTCCACCTGGGGGTGGTAGAGCTGGAAGCTCTGAGCCTCCGCCTCCTTCAGGGACCCTGCACTTTGACCTTGACCTCCTGGCGCTCCCGGACCTTCAACGCCTCATCGTCCGCCTCCATGGACAGGATCTCCTGCCGGATGTCCACCCGCCTGTTGAGCGGGACCACGTCTGCCATGGTAATCTCCTCTGCCGTGTCCGTTTTCGGAGGAGCTCTCCCCAGGACCGTGCCGTCCACCAGGTTGCGGTCTGCCTGTGCCCGGGTACCACCGGGGCCAGCGGCACCCAGGCTTCCCCCTTCCCGCTGCTGGATCCAGGTCGGCTTGCCCTCCACAATGAGCAGGTTGTACTTGACGCCGTCCGCCTCGTAGGTAGCCGAGGGTGCCTGGAAGGGGACGAACTCCTTGCCCGGGCAGACCCAGCATTGCTTGGCTGCCTCCGGCCACCCCGTGCCGCATGCCTTGCACATGAATTTGTAGTCTGAGTGGCCGGCATCGAGTCTGTGCATCCGCTGGGTGCCAATGCACGCCTTGTTCCTCTGGAACTGTGAGGCCCAGACCTCCTCCTGCCGGATCTGGATCTTCATCGGAACATAGGCCTCCAGGATGCGAATCACCAAGTCCTCCGTGAGCTTCTTCCCGACAAACTTGTGGAACAGGGAGACCGCCTCCTCCACCGTGGCCGCCGATGCCGGAAGGACCGGGAAGAGGTCTGGGAGGTCCACTAACTTGAAGTAGCCGGGACGGCCCTCCACCGGCACAAGGGAGACCGGTTTGTTCACCTGAGCCGTGGTCTTCTGGGAAGCCGCCACGAAACCCTTCAGCCTCTTCGTTGGTGGAGTAGCCCGCTCCGTGGCGTCCGCATCTTCCATGTCCTTGTCCTCCTCCTCGGCGGGGCCAGGGGCACCCAAGCCGGAAGTCGGTGTGGAGAAAGCCACACGAAGACGCTCCAGTGCACTGGAGAGGTCGTTCATCACGTCGGTAGCCGAAGCCGACGGGGGGGCCTCGGGCTCGTCCAACACCAGGCCGGCCGCCACTGCCGCCTCGCGTGTGCGGATTTCCTGGGCCTCCTGGCTGGCCATTTCCACCTCCTCCGCGGTGAGCTTCTGGTCCTCAATCAGCTCGAAGGAAGTTGCCGAGGTTGCCGAGGAAGCCATTGCTGGTTCGGGGGTAGTTCGGAAGTGTTCAAACTCAAATTGTTTCACACAAATTGGGTTCAAAGAACCCAGGGCAAAGCTTGAGCCAAAATGGCATGCGCCATTATGGTCAAGCATTGCCAACACAGTTCATGTTTCCACATGCGTTTCAACATTAACAAATCAACCTCCCAAGCCGCGTCAAACAAAAACACGTCGCTTCGCTCCCCGGGTCTCTTGAGCCACACAAGAACTTCGCTTGGTTTCTGTTCTTGTTTGAGTTGGTAAGGCTGGCAGACGATGGCACCATTCCCTTTCTAACAAGCCACGGGGGATCAAACCAAGAAAGCTACGGAGTACGTCGCCATCTGCTTCACCCAACGGACCCATCAGGAAAGCGATCCGGACATCCCCAGACGGGCCCCTTTTTCGGTCCAGCCCGGAAAAGCATCACTCCAACAAAAGGAACTCACTGTGCATTGGCCCAAAAGGTGACGTATGGCAACTGCTACCCCTACCTTGAGAGTCACCTTGGGTCCCCCAATTCCCATTTGTCTAGTCCCCACAAAACCGAGATCCACACAAACAACATCCCTCCCCCCAATTCCAAGGGCGGGGACCAGCGCGTGTCTCGCCCGACCTCCATGCCCTCTTCAAAACAGGGCTGTCCAAACCGATCTCCTGCCAGAATTGAGCAACTCGTGGGTTAAATTCGGCAACCCACCCACGCTTCACCAACCAGAAACCGGGAAAAAACCTGAAACCCAACCACTAAACCAACGAAAGACAACAACAAAAACCTGAAACCCAACCACCAAACCAGCGAAAACCAAAAAGAACGAAAAGCCTGAAATCCAACCACTAAACCAACCGAAAACAAAACAAAACAAAAAAGAAACTCCCACCGCACGCTTCCCTTGGTTGAACCCAGAAAGAAACCTCTCGCCTGCCAGGTCCACGATGGAGATCTTCCCAAACCTCTGCCTCCATCGATCGATCGAGCGACTTCAACGAAACACGCCGAGTCGCGGGTGAACCCGAGGTCAAACGAGCAAAGCCGACTCTAATTCTAGGTCCTCCAGATTTGAGAGGTTAGAATAAGGGCGCCAACCTTTTTTCGGTTTTGTCTATTTTAGTAGAACTCCCCCCCAAAAAAAGGTAAAAGGGCACTACTGGGGGACCTAGTTGACAGTTGCAACAGGATGCGTTGAGAGTTCTGGTGGCTTAACAATACCCAGGCGGAATGTGACACGCGCTGCAAGGCGGTGACGGATGCCAGGCACTGCCTATTCTAATTGTATCTGACAATTCATTTAATCATCCTAAACTGACATGGTTCAGTTTGTCTTTGTTGAAAAAATAATGACACGTCGGTGAGAGCCAACCACCCAAACTGGATGGCAGGTTTCCGAAGAAAACTCGAGGTGTTTCGGATGGCAGGAAGCCCATATTTCCAAGAGGGGGCTTTACATGGCACCTAGAAAAGGAGGGAGGTTGGGTTCCCATGATAAGTGACCCATTCTTGAGGAGAGGATTCCCTATGTGTTCCCACAGGCCTACGATCGGATTTGCTCCAATATCCGGCAAGACGGAGTTACGCGATCGTTTCGTTGAAATTTGGTGTGTGTGTGTGTGTGCCGTTTTTGGAAAATTGGTGCAGCAGCAGCGAAATATTCGCCGCTGTGAGGATTCGCGGCTGCTCATGTGCCGACACAAGTACTTTGAGACAAGCCGGTTCTGAGGAATTTGGCAACATTCAGGTCCCCTGCCTCGTCCAAAGAACAGACTCCAATGCGGGTGAGCATGGAGTCAAATTTCCTTCCGGGACCCCAAGGAGTTCCCTCAGTGGGGAGACTTGTCCGTAAACCAAAAGGAAAACCCGTGAGCCAACTCCAAAAACGACGAGGCGCCC
The DNA here is from genome assembly GCA_963377175.1 of Effrenium voratum. Lineage (NCBI taxonomy): Eukaryota > Dinophyceae > Suessiales > Symbiodiniaceae > Effrenium > Effrenium voratum. Next base: position 149,326 of record CAUJNA010000481.1, on the reverse strand, counting down.
ATGTCTTTGTCGTGTCGGGCAAGGGCTCCATCTTGCAAAACATAAGACAAGGAGGAGCTGTGGATGGCGTCCAGGCATTCTATCTTGAACCCGACACTTGGCTTACACCGGGTTTAAGACAAATGGTAAAGATGAAGAAGACATTCGATGTGGGTCTTTCTCAAAATAGGGGACCGATTCCTCCAGTTAGGTGGCTTTGTCCTGGTTTCCTGCTTAAAACCATCCAGAAAACATTCGCCGTCAAAGCCGCAACCAAAAAGGCATCGAGAGGCTCAGTGTCTTGGATGGGGTTGGGGACAGAGATATGTATAAATATATGCATATACATATATATATATATATGTGTGTATACAAACATATGATATACAAATATATAAATGTAAAACAAAAAAAAACATGACTATATGCTTGGATATATATATATATATATATATATATATACATATATTAATATATATATATATATATATTGTCCAAGACCCTTTTCCTTTTCAAGGCACCCCCAGGGTGGATCACTGATGTGTCGACAAAGCTCTGGGCCTTTGACGAGCTCTCGGCGCGAGCTGGCCTGCGGGTCTCCTTGTCAGTCACATCCATGCTGATGATGAGCATGAGGTGCGACCTGGCCGGAGGAAAAGAAAAACATGAAAAAAACTGACTCTTCATCAGACATGGGCCAAATCCTAGACTTTGGTTTCCATTGAAAGTACCAAAGACTTGCCATCCCCCCCTATCATGGGTCAAAAGCCAAAAGCCAAAATTCCGTACCTCCAGTGAACATCCGATTCAATCCAACCACTAAAATAGGTTCTAAAATGGGTGGTGCACCTACCCCAAAATGGGATCCAAAACGGTTTTGTCCCACAGCCAATTGGCACCGCGTGGCGATCGTCCTCTATGTTGACCTCTTCGGTTTAGACTGGTCTATAGGGTATCCTCAGCTTCAGCCTTTTTGGACACAAACGGCTTCTCCATTAAACCTGAGGTGATCGACCTTCAGAACCTCCGTGCGAAGCTGATCTGGAAGACCCCAACAGCGAAAATGCGGTTGAGGAACCAAACGTGCCCGCAAGAGACACGTGGCAACTGATTTAAAGGTGGTTTCCACTACGACTGCCACTTTTGGAGGTGTACTTTAAAGGAAATTGGCTAAACCACCACATAGCCAGCATGTAAAGGGTATATGAGCCCCATTTCTCCCAACAAGATAGTGGTTCTCCCTGCAAAAAGGTACTTTCCACTAAGACTGCCACTTTTGGAGGTTCCAAAAAAGGAATTGGCTCGGAACCCCACCAAAATCGGGTGCCGCCTTCTTCGACTTCGGCTTCGGCTTCGGAGCTTCGCCCGCTTCGCCCGCCTGGAGCTTGAGGCGTTCATCTTGGTTGAGCGGACCTTGCGGTTGTCGAGGCCCATGGCCACCACCTGTCGAGTCATCGGCTCTCGAGTCATGAGTCACTTGCTCAAAACCGATCGGTACAAAAATTTGGTGAACCCAAAACCATGCTTCAAGAATTAGAAAGGCGGAAATTTCCGCAGCTATTTCTGGCTGGGACTGCCCCTTACTAACCGGATCATCTACCCAGGTATTGATTGTGGCTCAAATGGCTGTGGCAACCAAAAACCGAGGAATCCCAACATGGGTTGCCCGGTCGGTGAGTGGAAAGATGGGTACCAGAACCTGCGGCTCGCCCCTCCTGCTTAAATTTGAGCACCCAAATGTGTGTTCTTCACCAAAACGTGGGGGCGTTGGTTTGCAGTTGGGTGTTTATCAAGATTCCCAGACCCCTCCAGGAGGTTAGTTTCCTTTTGGCTTCCCTTTAGAATTATACAAAGAGGGATCCCCAATTTAGAGAAACACCCGAAAGGCAAACCAAACGGAAACCGGTGGCCATATTGGGGAACCTTTGAGAAACAACAAAAAAAGCTATAGTGGGGATTGATCCGGGGAAAACAAAGACATGGACCGGGTTCCAGCCAGCCCGAGGGAAAAACCACGCATGCCTCTAGGAGGGGCAGGTCAGATCCCTTTCCTGCCTCGAACCCGAGCAAGTTGGAGCTCAAACAAGGGCCCAATTCTGAGGGTCGAAGTGAACCTTATCTTCTGAAGGCCGTTTGGTCTTTTGTGTCAGTCTGCGCCAAAAGGAACCCTATCTGTCAATTGTCTAAAACTGACCCATCTGAAGAACACGAAGGTTGGAAACCTGAAAAGAGGAAGTGTATCTTTCAGGGGTGATAGTGAAATGCAAACATTGCAAATGCTGCTTGTTTCAAACCTCTTTTTGCAGTGGCCACGAGACGTGCACTGCTTGATTCTTCCCCAAGATGGGTCACAAAGCCCTGCCACTCAGCTCAGCGGACATCCCTTTCTGCCCTTTGCGCGGAGCGTTTGGGCAGTCAACCCACAGCAACCGATCTGCTCAAGTCATGCGCAAACCGAAATGGAGTAATGGAGTCTACCCGAAATGCACAGGGTCCAACCGGACTCTGTGGACCTGTGTCTGGTTGAAACTGCTAAACTTGATCTAGGTCCTTCAGTAGAGAGGTTGGAATAAGGGTACCCTTTTTTTGTAGTTTATTCTAGTAGGGGAACCCTCCCCCCAAAAAGGGTAAAAGGGCACCACCGAAAAAACCTAATGATTCATCCAGGAATTGCTTGTGGCTCCATTCGGCATGCAAATGACCCTCTCATTGGTGAGAACGTCATCAAAAGCTCAGGCTCTGCCCCGCTTTTTCCGACGGAATCCGTCGACATTCCGGCCGGCTACACGGGGGCTCCCTACATATTTGCCCTCAATCGATCCGACCTGAGCTGACTCACAAACAACCGTTCTTTGAGGGGCTTGCCAGGGATGCCAACCAAAACTTCGAAACACATCGCCAAGTAAGTAGGTCAGTGAGGAAACGCGTGTAAAACAAAAAAACGCCGTTCAAGCCACCAAGGGGGAAATGTAGGGAACCCTGCCAGCGCGCCGTTGCAACTCTCGCGGACCTCGCTTGCCAAGGCTCCGCGGCTTTTGCGCCAACGGCTCGCTCAAGAGCACTCGGCTGGTGGTGGCAGGAAGTCCTTCGGCTCCAGCGCCTCTGGCCTGGGCGGTCCGCCGATCTGGGAAACCAAAATCCCCCTGTTTTTCCCATAGCTCCCTAGCCCTATCGTGACCTCGGGCCTCAAGCGCAGGTGCCAGCAGGCAACCAAACTCCCCATCCCTAACCCTATACTTTGCTCCCAAGCCTCAAAAAAACGCGCCGCTGTTTTCTTCCGTTCCTTCCGGTTCTGGCAAGCAGCATACCTCCAGCAAACCAACAAAACTTCCCCCGCTTCCCTCCCCTCCCCTCCCCTCTACCAGCGCGCCTCAAACCAACCAAACCCACCGCTTACCTCTACCAGAGCGCCTCCTGCAAAAAACAAAAACCGCCCCGCCTCCCCTGCCTCCGCCTCGCCTCGCCTCTCCCGCCGCCTCGCTTCCCGGTTGCGCTGTCCGCTTCCCGCCGGGGCGCGCGAGGCGGGCGCTGTGCACCCGGCAGCTGGCCTTGCGATCGCGCCACGCGGGGTTGCGTCCCAGGCAGAGGGGACCCGCCCAGCTGCTCCACGCGCCTCGAGCGGGCGGGCTGAGGAGCTCGGGGGGGGGAGGGGGGGTTGGGTAGTGGCCCAGGGGTGGGGTGGCCCAGGCGTTGGTTGACGCAAATCCAATTGAAATGGGGCTCCAATGGGCTCCAACGTTGAGACACGATTTTCCAAGCACACAAAAACTTGCTTAAGCAATTGGCAACATGGGTCGACTCTTTTTTTGAGGTGCCAAATATTGGTTGGTAAGGGAAAGCCAAAAGGAAAACCCTCCTATTTTGGGGGTGTCCCGTAAAAAAAAAGACACCCATATAGTCGTTGCATTGGCTGGGTGCAATGGTTTGAGACCGGTTGCCTTGCCCCCTTGGAAGGAGGTAACGGGTCCCAACAACAAAAAACGGCCAGCATACGGCACCAGACTGCGAAACATCCGACAGACGGTGTACCCATCATCGAAATGCATGTCAAAATGATTCCTGTTCAAAGCCATCACTTGCCACAAGCTCACAGCTCCACTGTAGGAGATTCCTGGTTCTTGTGGTCAAAATTGGGGATTCCCCCATGTGCCTCCCAAGTTGACCACAGATAACAGCACATGTTGACCAAACCTCACCAGGGATTGCAAATGTCCCCGACCTTCCGAGGAAAGGTAAAAAGAATCATAGCATGACACCAAGTCCAACCGCTCAGTATGATGTTCAAACGCCGACTTTGGGTTTGTTTGTGGGGTACATGTGGTTTCTGAAGGAAAACCAAATGGAAAACCACCATTTTTAGAAGCGGGGGGCTAGTAAAAGACACACCCATATGGACCCCTAAAGATGGTACTGTAGCAAACGGAAACGGGTAGCAGCCCCAAAAAACGACTCACCCGTATACGCCGCTTTGCCGGGGGGAAAAACGCAAAGAAGCTCGCATGCCCGCTGGGGGAAACAACATGAAATCTGTGATACCTTTGGTGGAACGTCCATCTCCTTGTCACTTGAAAAGGGATTCGCTTCGTAAAAAAATGTGACCTACCCTGCCCTCAGGGGTGATCTGGCAACCCAAAGGGAAAAAAGGCAACCCAAAAAAGAAGTGGCTTGGAGAAGCCGAGAGGGAAACACCTCCAGCAGAGTCGCTTTGTTTAGGAGTCTACAAAAAAATGCATATTCCTCCCCAGTTACAAGAGGTTTGGTGTTGCCCCAAAATCCAACGGTCAAAATGACTTGCTTTCCCAAGACATGGGAAACTGGCTGGGTCCGCTGGGCTTTGGCTGAATGGCAAAAGGCGGCCTCTCACCATTCACCCCCATCCCACGCCACCCACCCCAACCCACCCAACCCAACCCACACCCAACCCACTAGAAGTCGCTGAATGGACGCATCACGGCTACGACTTTTCACCGAACCCATCCGTCGCCTGGAGGGACGACGTGTTCTGCCGCCAGCTTACCAGCCACAAAGACCCGCATCGTCGAGCCATCCTCGGGTTGAAGGCGGGCGGATGCTTGATTCATGGCACCGGGGTTCAGGCAGGCCCACCATTGAAACAAAGGGGGGTCATATTTCATCACCAGTATCGTTCAGGAGTTTCATCATCCAAATTGGGTCCCCAGGCCATTTTTGTCATGGGGCCAGCACCGTTTTGGAGGATCTGGGGGAAGGGGAAAGCTCACGGTTTGGTCATTCTAAAGAGGAAACGGTGCAGGGACCACCAGTCAGGACCCATGTTGGCAAGAGGGCATGAACCACAGGGAAAGCACCCGAGCTCCATGTTTCATGTGTTTCAAGGTAGACGTGACCCGGGGGTGGGTGTAAATCTACTCGGCGTGGAAATCAAGAAGTGGAACCCTCAAAAGCACGTCAAGCTCACTTCAAGGCGCATCATGCTCTTGTAAGAATGCAGCACAAAGTTGCGACTGAGCGGTAGATGGCCCACCCATATGGTCCAATAAAAAATGGCAAGAGGCAAACAAGGCGCGTGAGCGGCGTGTGCCAAAATGCGACGGTCTGAGCATGTTTAGAGAATTGGGTGCTTTCTTCGGCACCTGAATGTAGTCTGCAATGACCGCGAACGGGCAAGAAAATGAACGGCACAGGGGCATAGGGGAGGAAAATGAAGAAGCAGAAGGAGGAAGAACAAGGAAGAGGAGAATAAGTGGCACAATTCTCTCATGTTGGTTGATTCCTATTCTTTGCTTACCATCGAAAGGAGTTGCGCCATGTACTTTTACCGATTCACCCTGGCGTGCAACCATATGGCTGTGGGTCAAAACCAATGGTACCATTTTGAGGCAGGTGCACCACCCGAAGAGTTGCTGTGCTCAGTCGGAAATGTCCCAAGGTTTTGGGAATGAACCTAGAAATTCCCTTAAAGGAAGCCATGCAAAAATGATTTATAGGGGTCATTCCCTCATTCCTTGCCTATCGAACCAGCAAGAAGAGGATGACCATGTTGACCCCCAAATCCGTGGCTGGTATTTACGAAGACCTTCGAGACGCGATCTCCAAAACGGCTCCCCTGGTCCAGCAAGTACAAACACGAACACTTGGTCCGCAAAGCTGAAGAGCAACGGCGACCCGATGGTGCGTGCGTGTGTTTGTTTGACAAAAGGGGAGACAAAAAACACAACTTAACACCATTTCGTGGAATCGGTCGCCCATTTCGTAACTGACAAAAACCATCGAAAGCCAATCAAGAGCTCACCTTCTCTCACACCCGCCGAGCATCGAAGGAGCCGGCCAGGTGTACCCACTGCTGCTGCCAGCTGTCACCCTCTGCTTCCAGCTCCTCGCCAGTTGCGATGGCGACAAAAACGACCAGAGCCCCTGATTTACCCAGAAACCCAAAGGAGGCTGTTTTTTTCACAACAGTTGAATCACCTCCCGCGGCAAGCCGCGAGAGTCGAGGCTGTAGCCAGACTTAAGCCTCTCTGCTGTTGGTATCACGTGTTACCTCCGATGGGATCTCTCTCCGCGCTTGCTCCGGGCAAGCAACGCTGCATTGGGCAAGCAAATTTCCATACATCGGGTCTCATCAACATTCCTGCAATGACCATGGGTAACTTTTCATTGGACCTTTTACCCCCAGTTGGTTGAATGGGCTTCTCAGTCGCTGGTAGACAACGAGAACGTGGGTCGCGGACCCAAACCAAGATTTGATTGAAAGGATGCGCCATCTGATCCGCTGGTTTCCAGTGGACCAGGTTTATCCCAGATCCCCTGCTTATAAATATGTGAACTTTTGGTGGCTGCTCTTTCTGTTTCCACTTAAACATCAAGCGAATAGGCTGCCTCCAAAAAAAATACCCCTTGACCTGTCCCACCAAACCAACATCCAGCCGAGTCGGCTTTAAAAAGTCAAGAACGCGATAGGCTCCCTCCCAAAAACGGCTCCACAACCCATGACGTTCCTCCGCCCAAAGCTGAGAAAGGCCCGGTACTTGTTTCTTTGTTTAGAATTGTAGTAACAATGGTAGACAGTTGTTGTTCCAGGTTAGGTGCTTGATTGAAGTGTCGTTTATACTTGATTCTTAGTGAATAGGTCACAATTGCGGATAGACCGGGCCGTGCCGCGGCATCGCGGGAAATCGCGGGAATCGCGGCACCGCGCCTGGTGCCGGCCGTCCAGGGTCACCAGGAACCTGGCGCCCCCCCGCTTCCGCAGCCGCAGCTCCCAGCCGCTGCCCGCGCCGTGGCTGGACACCACCGGGTTCCGGAAGTCCTCCCGCCACGGCCGAGCCGTGATAAATTTGTGACTTCCCTTGCGACTGGGCTCCGGGTTCCCTGCTAAGGGTCCTCAGAAATCTTGCTCCGAAATGGCCCCGCTTCAACAACCCCTTCAGCAATTCGAGGTGTAGGGTGGAAAAGACCCAAAGCAGGACCCTCACAGGTTGCTCAAAATGGGGTGGGTTGGCCAATTGGCCAATCCGATTTTCCGCACTCCCTATAGGGAAGCCACAATTCAAAGAGGGCCAAATCCTTGCGTAGCCCGAGGCAAGCATAAAGGATTACCTTTGAACAGCCCAGTTTCAAGCCCAAAAACAAGGCACAGAGAGTCGGTCTTCAGATCATCTTCCAATCCTGGGATTTGCTTGTTTGTGGGGCCATTTGCTTTGGAGACAGCTTGGGAATCATCTTCAGATTCATGTGATGTGTTTCTGTTGGTCCTTTCGTGTCTTTGGAGACAGTTTTGCAAAACAAACCCGAGCTTTGAGCAACATGAGGAAACTGGTGTTGGGTTAGAGGGTTTGGGGAAAGATTGGGGTACGAGCAACTTGTTGGGCCCCTTGATTTTTATTTGAGTGAAGGGTAGGCGTTTGGGTGAAGGGGAGGCGCACTTTTGGTTGGATTTGGGGGATCCTTCTTCCCCAACAGACGAAGTCTTCCCGGGCAGAAAATGGCACCACCTGCTGACGGGGAGGGCATGTCCAGAAGTGAGAAACAAGGGACGGTTGTCACATCTTTTGCCCCCATTTACCCTCGTTCAATGGAAGAGGGTCGGCCGGTTTTGGAAGACCATCATCTCAAAAAAGCCTCCGATTGTCTTCCATGGTTATTGGAAACAGTGTCTACTTGGGGAAGTTTAATTGAAACTACCCCTTTTCTGGTGGTTTTCAAGAGAAACCAAAAGGAAAACCAACCAATTCGGGGTGTGTGAATTAAACAAGATGTTGTCTGGTGAAACTCTCCTCCAACCAAGGGTACGACACATGTCCTGGTTTTGGGAACCCCCGAAAGGGTGGCTTTGTCCAGGAAATCAAAGGGGCCCCTTCTAAAAGTTTAGCCTTTAGCGCTGCTGGTTGGAAAATCGCACCTCGCAGTGCAGCTCATCTGCGTCCGCAGCCACCCACACCTCCACCGTACAGCGCCCCTGAGAGGGATGGTGGGCTCGGCCGCCAAGGATTGGGGTGAGCCAAAATCAGGGTCAGAAACAACGGGAACTTGGAAATTCTGTTTTCTTCAGATGTGTCCTTGGAAAAAGAGCTGTTTGTGAGGGAATCTTGGAATCTTCGGGTCATGGTTTCCCCTTGGATTTCCTGGTGAACAACCACCCTTTTGGGGTTTTTCTGGATTCCAAAGCTGGTTTGGTGGGAGTTTCCGTTTGACCCACAAGTTAAACCTTCAGCAGGGGCTTCCTTTAAAAAGGGGTTGAATGGAAACCCAACCAACCAAAAATCTAAAAGCCTGAGGAACCAGACGGCTGGAAACCGCCAAGCAATTCGGTCATTCCCACACCTACTTGGCCCTGGAACTCTCCTCAAGAGTATACTCGAAAATGGGAAAGTAGCTTGCCTTCAGATTAATCCAGTTCGTAAAACCCCTTAGGTCATGTTTGTTTGCTCCAAGGGCCTTGGAAAAATGGAAAAAACTTGAAAAAGCCAGCTTCTTGGGGAAAAAAAAACAACATCATCATCATCATCATCATCATCATCATCATCATCATCATCATCATCATCATCATCATCATCATCATCATCATCATCATCATCATCATCATCATCATCATCATCATCATCATCATCATCATCATCTCGGCGCAAAATCATGACACATGATTCCCTTGTGATCATGACAAAAAATTGGTTTCAAGGTCTCCCACCGATTCCTTATTTCGGGGTGTCTTTCTTAAGGTGACCTCCAGAATGGTTTTGGTTTTCTTCTTTCAGCGTACTTCATTTCAAAGGGGTTTCCCTTCTCCAAGAAACAAAGCGCCCTTAGGAAAAAGGAGTAAAGCAAACGGGAGCACCCTGCAACCCCACCACCCACCCCGCCACCCCACCTCACCCCACCACCCCACCTTAACCCACCCCCACCCCCACCCCCCAACACCTCACCACCCCCACCCCACCACACCCCACACCACCCCCCCACCCACCCCACCCCCTCACACACACACACACACACACCAGGGGCCTGGGGGACCCAGTCCCCAAGACGGACACCGGACTCATCGATGGTGGCCCCCTACCCCACCTCACCTCACTCGCACCCAGAGCCACATCCCACCACTCACAAATCTGAACTTTTGGCTCCACCCCACCCTACCCTCCATCCCACCCACCTGAACCGTTGGCTCCCCACCCGCACCCCACCACCCACCCCCTACCCCACCCCACCCACCCCCTACCCCACCCCACCCACCCCCTATCCCACCTCACCCCCTATCCCACCTCACCCCCTATCCCACCTCACCCCCCACGCTACAGATCTGAACCGTTGGCTCCCCACCTGCCCCCTACCCCACCCCACCGCGAGCTCCGAACCCTTTCCCTTCCCTCCCTTCGCCTCCAGCTGTGCCTCAGAGCACTCGAGCTCCGCGGCACTGCTTGGCGCCGTGAGGTCTAGGCAGCCGCTGCTTAGCACGGCCTTGCTTTGGGGGGGCCCTTCGAGTTACCCGATGGGAAACGGACAAAAACTGGGCAGGGCGATGCTTAAACCAACCCAAAAGCGATGATGATGATGATGATGATGATGATGATGATGATGATGATGATGATGATGATGATGATGATGATGATGATGATGATGATGATGATGATGATGCTGGTGGTGTGGTGGTGGCGGCGGCGGCGGCGGTGGTGGCGGCGGCGGTGGTGGTGGAACCCGGAAACGCAAGCTAGCCCAAGTGCCCGGATACTCCTAAGAAACGGAATCCCCACATTTGTTCCGAAACAAGCAGGAAAAACCCTCATGCTTGTCAAAAACGCAGATGTCTCAAACACAGAACGCTTCTTTCCCCAGCCACAAAGGCACCGGACGCGGTCCTGGTGGTTCCGCGTACTTCCGCGCATGTCCCGCAGATTTCCGCATAGTTCACGCCGTATTTGCCACGCTTTTCCAGCAGGTCTTTCTGAAACATGCGAGAACACAACCGGCTGCACTTCCGCGCGTGTTCCGGGATTTCCGCGGGAAAATATGCAACAAGCAGTAGGTGTCCCTGCTCTTGTGCGAGTCGAGCTGCGCCGTTCAGCAGCTGGAGCTGCGGCGAATCTGCGGGCAAGCCGTCGGTGTCGCTGCTGATAAGCAGCGCGCCAGCCTCCCATCGACTTCAACTCTCAGACAGGACGAGCACACAAGGCACACAAGGCACACAAGGCACAGTGAACCACACAATTCCATACACCAAATATGCACCAAATCACTGCTCTAGAGGTTGATTTCCATTCTTTTCAGCCATCGTGCACGGTTGATTTCCATTCTTTTCAGCCATCGTGCACGGTTGATGTCCATTCTTTTCAGCCATCGTGCGTTTCCCACATCAGCTCCTCCTTTTGGTGCTTCGTAGCTTCTCTCTCCCCACCACATCCTCTTTTCTTTGTGTTCAGAACCTTGTAATTACCTCCCTCTTTCCCTGTCAACCTTCTGTTCCCCCAAAAGAAACACCCACACCTCCCATATCCCTATCCCCAAACTCGCCACGCCTCCAGCTTCACCGGCATCCAAGCACCGCCCTTCGCGCCCAGCTCCCCCCGCGCCGCGCGCCACGCCGCGCTTCCCGAGCCGCGGCCCCGCAGCTCCGCCGCCGACAGCGCCGCCGAACTCGGCGCCGTCGCCGAAATCCGCGCGCGGAGCTCCGCGAGCTCGGCCTGGCGCCAGCTGGGCGCTCGGGCGGCCTCGTCCACCTGGCGCCAGGCGCTGGGCGCTTGCGCGACGCACCGCAAGAGACCCACCGCGCGCGGTACAGGCGTTTTTTGGAATGTCTTTGTTTTGGGAGGCGAAGAGGACGGGCGCGTTTTTTTCTTTGTTCTGTTTTTTCTTTCGGGTGGAATCAAAAAGGGAAACCCAAAGCACAAACCGAACTCCGGTTTCGGGGCAGGGGGGAAGGGCGGAATCCAAAAAACGGGACACACCAGAAACATGGGACTCACCCAAGGTGAAAAGAAACAAGCCCTTTTTTAGTGGCTAGTGGCTATCTACCCGCGATCTTTCAGGGGACGGCTTTTTCAGGGACAGCGCTTTGTTGGTCTTTCCCTGCGACAAGTGTTTCTCGGCTTTCCTGGGCCAACAAGGGGCATGAAGCAAAAAGAAGCGGCTTCGAGTCCGCAAATGAATGGAAGATATGCACAAATCAAGCGGTAGCAGTATGTTCTAGGCACAACTTCTCTTACAATCAGTCGGCCAAACCTGGTTGGCCAAACCTGATCCACCTGTCTGTGAGCTGCTCAGAAAATCTGATCAGTGAGAAACCAGCTCAAATCGGCCAACATTGAGTCTGATCGCAGCTCCAATCGGCCGAAACCTGCTCAGAATCTGATGCAATCAGTGAGAGTATCCCCAGAATCGGCCAAAATTGACTCCACAGATCCCAAACCCGGGATTCGCCCGCCGACATGGGATTCCATTTGCTTGACTAGGTAACATCAGGGGTTGCCCTTTTGGGGTCAAGCCATCCACTTTTGAGTAGTCCGCCTCGCTGTCAAAAAATGGGAATCTCGTTGTCGGTTCCGACTGAAACGTGCAGTCGCGCCTCTCGAATGATCTCCTGAAGCTTGTCCTCTGGCACCGTGCGACGCAACAAAACGTCCGGCCAGTTCCCCGTGTAGCGTGGAGTGACATCCACCACTTCCTGCCTCATAACTCGCGGGTTGGCTTACAGGGCAAACGAAAACCACGTCCCTTACAAGACAGACCCACCTGGCGCTGTTCGGAGAACAAATTTGGAAATCCGCAATGCCGTCTGACTGGTCGCATGTTCAAGGCATCCACCCAAAATGATTGGACGATTCCATCCTGCTTCATGCAGTCTGAAGGCACGTCGAGACTTGGCATCGCACCAGTCGAAAGGTCCGAAGTTTTGGGGAGTTGACAATCAGACTGCCGCATTCTTTACAAAGCTTCTCAAACCTAAATCTCGGAGCAAAGCACCAGAATACCCTTTGTGTTACCAAAAAACGGGAGCTCGCGCCATGGCTCAAAATCCAAATCGTACCCCCAGTGACTAAAGTGGGTGGTGCACCTACCCCAAAATGGTAGCATTGGTTTTGACCCACACCCCTTTTGGTCGTTCCAGGGAAACCAAAAGGTGACTTAAGTTGGTGTGGGTCAAAAATGGGTAGCAAAAAATGGAGCCTTGTTTCCAGGACTAAAACCTGCGATCCCGTGGTGATTCAGTGTTTTGACCCACACCCATTGCTTAAGACGCAGCGTTATTTAAACACGAATTCTCCTTCCGGATGGGGCGGCTGTTTGTAGAGAGGAACAGGGTGCTTTTTCCCCACCCTTTGTTTCTCCTTGAAACGCCGTATGCTGGGTTGCCTTTTAGCTGGCAGCTTCACCCGCAATACAGCGAGTGGTTGCGAAATCCATATCGAGCGCTCAGAAACCCTGGAACAATCGCTGATTCCCAACGTAAATACCAACAAAAAATTCAACTCCCTGGTTTCCTTTCCTTGCTGGTGCTCAGTTGGGAATGAGGAAATGAACCCAATTCCCGAAGAAAGGACACCACCAGCTGGATGATTCATTTTTCTCGAGGTCAGGAGCCATGTCTCGTTCCTGTGGCATCTCTCGCGAAAAGATCGCGAGTCTCGTGGAAATCGAACAGACTTCGCAACCCTCAGTCGCCGCACCCAATATGAGGGAGGGGCTGTAACCACGACAAGGAAACATATTCTGCCAACCAGTTTTCAAACCCCTGTTTTATTCTCTTTCTTCCTGGATCGCCAGTTGCTGTTTTTCCCATGCACTTCACCCCAAAAACCAGAAACAGTGACCTAAAAAAACCGATCGCAACTTGGCTATCTAGGTTGTTGCTGTGCGTTTTTCGTCGATGTTTGAACCCTCCCTTACCCACTGTCCATAGGTGTCCTTTTTCGGGCAAATAGATGGGGTTCCCTGGTAGATGAGCAAAAATCACCAGGGAAGCCCGGAATCGCCATCTGGTTTTCCACCAAAACAACCCAAAAAGGACACCTATGCCTCAGTGGCCTTCGCGCCCACTCAAAAAAGAAGGGGCCGAAGGGCGGGCTGAAGGCGATGACGTAGCTCAGCTTCTTGCCCCAGCCTGCCTGGGGCACTTCGCTGAATCCGATGTACGAACCCCTGGGTTTCTTTTTCTTCCCCAAAGGTGCTGCAGCTTCTCGGCTTGCTTGGGCAACCCCCGTTGCCCCGCTTGAAAAAGCATCTAGCTGTTCGCGTCCGTGGTACTCATAACCGCAGTTCGGTGAATGGGCTCGACTCAAGGACTTCGGTTTTTCTTTTCCATGGTGGGTTTGGAAACCCCTGGGTTTTCTTTTCCCAAGGACTTCGAGGCTCCAGCTTGAAAAACCCCCCGCTTTTGTCTGGTCTCCAAACAAGACCTTATGGCCTTATGCTGACCATGGCCAAGACCACCAAGCGGTTTTCCCACCATGGCTTGAACCACCAAGCGGTTTTCCCACCATGGCTTGAACCACCAAGCGGGTTTTTGTTCAACGGACCTACTCTTGAGGTTCCCATTTTTTTCAGGGGTGGTCTTCCTAACTGGCCACTGAGAAATGCCACTTAAGAGGATGTCCCAGTGCAAGGGCCGCAAGTTGCCATAAAACCGGGTCGGGCCCCGGCAACCCAGCCACAAGCTAAAAAAGAACGGACCCCTTTTTAGGGGATGCCTACGGGGTTTTAAAACCCACCTGCTTTGAAGAGCCGCGAATTGAACCATTTGTGTTGGTTCTCCATGTTAAGGAACGCCAGTTGATTGCTTAATCCAATTTTCAGCCCTATGCGGGGGGGGTCTCAAAAAGGGGCCCTTTAAGCGCACTTTGTCCGGAATCACCCACATACCAAGCATTTCATTGCGCGTGTGCCTTTCTTTGCTTTTGGAGGCTTTTCAATATTTACCGTCTGCAGAATCTACTGTCAGAGCTTGCCGGGATGACCTGCGTCGCACTCACCAAAACACCAGGACATTGGGTTTTGCTCTGCCCCACTACCAAAATGGGGGTCATTTGAGGAGACATCCCCCCTATATTAATAGGACGGGTTCTATCCTAGGGTTCAGCCCCCATCAAAAGGTGAAAAATGACCCCAACGCCCAGGGTCTATTCGGGGCTGCCTAAAAAGCCAACACACCACACGACAGGAACCTAGTCTTGTTTGCACGTGGCACAGAGTGAAAAAGTGTGAAAAGAGTGAACAAAAAGTGTGAAAAGAGTGAAAGTGCGTGGAAAAAGCGTGAAAATGTGTGAAATGTGAGGAACCAAATGGCTGGGATCCCCGCCCCCTTGCCTCGTAGGTGAGCGGTGCATCCCAGGCAGCCTCACAGGGGTCGCAGTGGCGCCACCGATGAGAGACCCACAGCTCCGTCCACACGTGGTCCGTCCAATCCACCACCAGCCGCGCCTCGTGTTTTACGGAGAAAATTGGGCGGGGGGAGGGGGGAGGGGGGTGGTGGGGGGGGGGAGGGACTTTGTCTTCGTGGCGAGATTTGTTGTTTGGTTCTTTTGGAAGGGCCTCTCCCTCCAATTTCACGACACATCTACTGTGTTGTGCGACGTACGCCGTGGCCGGTGTTTTTGCCACATGCGCCAATGGGAACTACAAGGGTTGAGTTTGAGAATATCGTGGCCAACATGGCGGCGCTGAGATGATGTTTGAATGTTGCAGAGAACATGGACCCAGGACCCAGAGGATGTTCGAAACATTCGGACGAATCTGCTCCGTTTTTTGGAGAAGCCAACAAACCAACGTTTCCCCGAGCTTGGTTTGAGAAAATGGACCCTCCAGGTGGGTTCGAGTCGCGACCCCATCCAAATTTAGTACTGTACCCACGAGTTTGGGGCAAATGACCAAGACTCCAGGTAGATCTCTCTTGAAATTTTGAGGGAATGGACCCCCCCGCAAAAAAAGAGTAGAGGGTTCCCTTTCATTTCCCTTCCCCTCAAAAGTTTCCAATTCGAGGGGAGTGCGTTTGAAGTTGCGGAACATCACTTGCACAAACGGTGAGACACGTGCCAAGAAAGGAGTTGTTTGAATTTCTCCTTCGGCCCAAAGGCTTTGACATATCAGCTCGCCTTTCTCCAGGGTGCCATCTTGGTGGTTTAACAGTCGACTCAAAGCGCTTAGGGTTGCCAAACAGTGACCCGGTGTGCCTTTCAGCCGGAGGCGCCCGTTGGTTTGGGCAAGGACCAGGTCTGGTTGCTCAACCAATTTGAGGAACCCATTGCTCCAACCCAGCCTGTTTTACGCTTTGTTCCACCTTCTGCCTTTTGAAGCATCTCAACACAACAACAAAAGACAAGCCCAATATATGATTTTAACCCCCCCTTCCCTTGGTGGCTTGTGGGCAGTGGAACCCCGTTTGTCGCTCTTTGCTACCTCTTGGCTTCGGGGGAAAGCCAAGAAGCCAGCCCAAAGGGAGTCAAGTTTCGCAAAGCCCGTTTGGCATCGAGCTCGCTCTCTCAACTCACTCGCCTGAAACCCCAGCGCCGAGCAAATGAGGGTGAAGCAATTCGCCCACTCCCCACAGCGGCCTGGCCAAAGAAAAGCGAAAATGAATCAAAGGGGCTTTGTCTTCCAAATTGGATGTGGAGCCGAAAACGGTTTGGATGTGGCTTTTGTACATCCCTGTAGGAGATTCAAAGAGTAGAAGCACAGGTGAAAACCACCAAAACCGCATCCAAACCGGTTTATGATTTTTGTTTACGTAGATGTCATCTGGACTGCAGCATCCCTCCGCTGCAGGAATTACGTACAAGCTCAAGCGCCGACACATGTCAGCTGTCTTGGCTGTGGATCCTCAAACACCACAAGCATGTCATCGTCGCATAGATAATTTGCATAGCATATATATATATAGACATATATATATATGATAATATGTTATGATATGTATCGCATACATATATATATATATATATATGTATATATATATATATACACGTTTGTAGTATACGTATATATATATGATAATATGTGATAATGTGTGATAATCTATTGCAATATGTTGCAATCTAAGTATATTATCATATCTGATCCTGTCAGACATTTGACAAGCATCACCATGTCCTGCTTCAACTGTGCCGCGCATGGGTCGCCTGCAGCGTTGTCTCGCCAGACCAAGTGACTCCAACCAGAACTGATTTTTGTTGGACTGGAGTGGGGCCCAAGGTTGCACACAGCACAGAGGCCAGAGGCCAGACTCAAAACCTGGCATTGAAGGGCTAGACCCAAAACCATGTAAAGAATCAAGAGGACGACCGCACCTGCTCGTGGTTGGGGACGTGGGTTGGGACTGCCCTTGTAACTTTCACTTACACAAATTTGATTCTGGCTCCACCCCGCCCCACCCCCGCTGATCCCAGATCATCTCCTACCTACAGAATCCTTGCAAATAATGGGATGTAAGATAGGTTCTGAAGAAGATAGAGGTAGGAGATGGAATGTGGGACATGCTGAGATGATAAAAATATGTATTGCTCTCTCTTTCATGCTTTTATTATTAGCCTTTCCACATTTCTCCCTCCTTCATATTTTCATGCTGCATTTCCCCTAAACCCCCTTTTTCCCACCCCCCTCATCCCCCCCCATTTACATTTTCACAACCCCCCCCCAAACCCCCCCCCCCCCCACAACCCCCCCCCACCCCCCCCCCCACAACCACCCCCTGATCCCACCCCCCAGTCCAGCGCACCGTGCCGGCTCTCCAGCAGCCGCTCCGGGTCGCTGTACCGCGGGAAGCGCCGCAGCCCCTGGCACCGCTCGCAGCGCCAGCTCTCCACGCGCGCCGCGCCGTAGCGCAGCTCCTCCTGGCGGAAGCAGGAACTCCGTTTTTTGGACCCCAAGGCAGAGTTCAACCCAGGGGTGGCTGATTCCCCCCCAAACCAAAAAAAAGGAAGAAACAAACTCAATTTAAGTCCACCCGTAGTTTGGACGTGTTGAGTTTTTGCGGCCAATGTGTTTGGACGCGTTGAATATGTTCTGCAAGCTAGGCGGCTGGATGGATCGCATGGCGAATCCTGTGTTTTTTGGGGTGACCTGTCGAATGGCTTCAAGTCGGTTTCTTTGGGATGATATGCGCATGCCACATGATTGTCCTTTCGTGGCAAAATGGTCCCAAGTTTTGGAAGGACCTTGTCTTCCACCCAGTCAGGTTCCATGTTGGGGAGGGGAAATCCAAACCTGGCAAGGGCACCCACATCCATAATGGTTCATCAAGAGAGCGGATATCCGCACTTGTCTATGGCTAGGACTGTCCGCTACAATCCTCCCCCGTCCCACCATGTCCCACCCCAGCGGTTTCCGGTTTTGGGGAAACAGGTGGGGTCAGGCAGGAAAACCATGACTTTGGGTGGGTCCATTCCCTCATTTCAAGAAGGTAGTCTCAAGAAGCCTTCCTGTGCTCAGCCGTGGCCAAAGGAGCAGGTCTGTACCAATGAAAAACCGCAAAGCTGTCCCAACCAACCAAAATGGTTCCCCAAAAAACGAGACACACCCAATCCAAATGGATTTCCGCCGATCCCAGAAGAACAAAGCGACGCCGACCAAGCCCTTCGATACCCCCGAAAGTTTCACGCTCCGCACGCGAAGCCCGGCAGAGCTCTGCTAGCAAGCAAGCCAAACATAGACTTGGTTGACGTTGGAAGGGCAGCAAAAACTTAAAATTTAGCAGTTAAGTGGGGATTTCCCACCAAACCAGAATAAGCAAAAATGTAAAACGGTTCCCACCAACAACCATGTAGAAGGCAGCTGGCCAGGTTAGCATTTGCCTGCGCGAAGCCAACGGAAATCCTCAAAACTTGTACTCTGTAGATTGATCCACAGGACGGCGCAGCCAAAATCGCATTTCCTTGAGGGTGCTGGGCGTCGGGCCGTATCCACGCAGCGGGTCGACCGCAGCCCCTACAATCGTGCGCTTCCCCCTTGGTTCTTGCGAATTGGAGCGCAGGATCTGCGAGAGAGAGTCGCACTTTCGCAGATTGCGGTCGGTCCCACACCACCTTGACACGAATAAAATGTATTGAAGTCGTTGAAAGCGAGTTTCTGGGGGCAAGGCCTTCGGCCGCAAGGCTCTCTCTGAGCGACCTCTCCGCATCTCTCTGAGCAATCTCTCTGAGCCATCTCCAAATGATATGTCTCTTTGAGATGTATCTCTTTGCAATCTCAGATATGTCCCAAATGATATGTCTCTTTGAGATGTATCTCTTTGCAATCTCAGATATGTCTGTCTCTTCAGCAATCAGATGGCTCTTTGTACCTCTTGCAGATATGCCTGTCTCTGTGCAATCTGCCCGCGATCTCTTGGTGACGTGTCTCTATGACATCTCTCAGCGCAATCTCTCGATGGCATTTCTCTGTGGAATCTCTGGGCAGTAAATCTATGTACCATCTCTCGAGCGAGTTTACCAAAAAAAAACCTTCGCTACGCTTTGGGGATTCAAAAACAGGTTGAATGGCTGCAACCAGTTCAGGAGTCAACTCCGCTCCTCAGAAGGATCGATCATGCCTTCGTTCCTGGTGGTCTTGGCGTCGCATGTCTCACACCAAGGACTATCCTCGGTCCAGGCAAGATGCGCTAGGCCTGCCGTGGCAAGATCAAATGAAAAACACGCAAACGAAAAACTTCTACAGCAGCTTCGAGAATATAAATGACAAACTGAATGCATCTACACTTCAAGAGACTAAATCCTTTCACTATAAATCCTTTCACTGCCCGCCCGCCCCAAACCGCTATAACAGAAGTGCAGGTGGCATCGATGGTGAACTTACTACCCAGGATTGCCCCAAAACCCCTGAAAAAAAGACTCTTCACCAGACATGGGCCAAATCCTAAACTTTGGTTTCCCTTGAAAGTACCAAAGACTTGCCATCCCCCCCTATCTGGCCATGGGTCGAGTCAAAATCCCGTACCCCCAGTGAACATCCCAATCCCCACTAAAATAAAGCCTAAAATGGGTGGTGCACCTACCCCAAAATGGGATCCCAAAACGGTTTTGCACCACGTAAGCAACCCTGGAATGATGAGTTCCCCTGCAAACACCAACCAAACAATGGTTTCAACCATTTTTTCAATCTGGTCTCCGAAATGGATTTCCTCCATCCACAGCCAATCCCACCTCTCTCTTGCCATGCTTCGGTCCACCGGAAGAAGTCCGCCTGGAACCAGCGCAGCAGCTCCCGCGCTCCTTCCTCGCCCGGCGCGCCCGCGCCGGTCGCGATGGCCGCCAGCTGGGGCGGCAGCAGCTGCAGCGCCCGCCGCTGCTTCCGCGGGTCGGCGTAGCAGCGGGCCTGCGGCTGTGGCGCTGCGGGTGGGTTTTCTGTGGCCCCCGGGAAAGGAAGCTGAACTACCACTAAACACTCAAAGGCTCAAAAGCTGAGGGGATGGCTGGGGGCCGACAACTACAATAATTTGTACACAACAATTGATTTCCAAACACCACCCAAACACGGATGGAATTCCAGTAGATGATCCTACCTCTTTGCACATGTTGCTGGATCCCCAAAGGACTTGAATTCATGTATCAAGCAAAGGAAATTACTGGGGACCACTCAGCAAAGGAATCTGCAATGGATTTTGTAAGGTAGCTGTGGTGCCAAAACCTGAATTGATGTATCCCCTAGGACCTTTGTGGTGAGCTCGTTATGCCCCCAGGTAATTTACTGGATCTTCGAGCAAAGTAGGACTTGAATTCATGTATCAAGCAAAGGAAATTACTGGGGACCACTCAGCAAAGGAATCTGCAATGGATTTTGTAAGGTAGCTGTGGTGCCAAAACCTGAATTGATGTATCCCCTAGGACCTTTGTGGTGAGCTCGTTATGCCCCCAGGTAATTTACTGGATCTTCGAGCAAAGTAGGACTTGAATTCATGTATCAAGCAAAGGAAATTACTGGGGACCACTCAGCAAAGGAATCTGCAATGGATTTTGTAAGGTAGCTGTGGTGCCAAAACCTGAATTGATGTATCCCCTAGGACCTTTGTGGTGAGCTCGTTATGCCCCCAGGTAATTTACTGGATCTTCGAGCAAAGTAGGACTTGAATTCATGAATCAAGCAAAGGAAATTACTGGGGACCACTCAGCAAAGAATCTGCAATGGATTTTGAGAAAGGTAGCTTTGGTCCATAAAACCCCGAATTGATGTAATCCCTAGGCCTTTGTGGTGAGCTCGTAATGCCCCCAGGTAATTTACTGGCTCGAGCAAAGAATGACTTGAACTCATGTATCAAGCAAAGGAAATTACTGGGGGCCACTCAGCAAAGGAATCTGCAATGGATTTTGTAAGGTAGCTGTGGTGCCAAAACCTGAATTGATGTATCCCCTAGGACCTTTGTGGTGAGCTCGTTATGCCCCCAGGTAATTTACTGGCTTCGAGCAAAGTAGGACTTGAATTCATGTATCAAGCAAAGGAAATTACTGGGGACCACTCAGCAAAGGAATCTGCAATGGATTTTGTAAGGTAGCTGTGGTGCCAAAACCTGAATTGATGTATCCCCTAGGACCTTTGTGGTGAGCTCGTTATGCCCCCAGGTAATTTACTGGATCTTCGAGCAAAGTAGGACTTGAATTCATGTATCAAGCAAAGGAAATTACTGGGGACCACTCAGCAAAGGAATCTGCAATGGATTTTGTAGGGTAGCTGTGGTGCCAAAACCTGAATTGATGTATCCCCTAGGACCTTTGTGGTGAGCTCGTTATGCCCCCCGGTAATTTACTGGATCTTCGAGCAAAGTAGGACTTGAATTCATGCATCAAGCAAAGGAAATTACTGGGGACCACTCAGCAAAGGACTCTGCAATGGATTTTGTATGGGATGCCGAAACCTGAATTGATGTTGTCTGAAGAACAAACGGCACACATCTGCAAATTTTGCTATTCCAAGAGCTGAACGAATGATCGGATCCCCAAGCAAAGGACCTTGGTCACGGTGAGCTCGTTATACACCCAGGTGAGCTCGCTAAAATTGGCAGAGGAATCATAAGGACCCAATTTGGATGATGACACTTCGACAAAAACATCAGGCGGACTTGATTTACCAGGCCGCCATTGGCCAATAAGCCCAACTTGGGTTGCTTGCGCTCAAACAAGGACGCCCTTGGGAATCAAAAGAAACCTGCGTGTGGCGTTCTGGGTCTTTGTTCTTGCTTGGTTTCAAAGGGAAACCTAATGGAAAAGCCAAAGGCGGAACCCATCCACTTGTGGTGTCCGACCAAAAGGCCGACTCGAGAGCCGCCTGAGCCTGGTATCTTTCCAGCTTCCTCCGCAGCCCGGCCGTGCGAATTTCAGCCTCAACGTCCAGCGATTTGGTTAAGGCCACCGATCTTCCATGTGAGGCCCTTCTGGTGAGGGTCCCTTTTTAGTGGCAGTTCTTAATGAAAAAACTGGGGAGCAAATGGGAGCGGGGGGGGGGTATGGTTGTAGGCATAGCTGACCTTTCGGAAACATAAAAAGGTGTCCCATGGGAGAACACAAACCCAGTCCAGTTCCAAACCTAAAAAAAACATCCATGGTTCTAAACCCTTAAAGGACATCCATGGTTGTTCCGGGATCCTTACGTTATACACCTGAACATTGCAACTTGCAAATGGTGATGTCCAACTTAATTTGGTGTTGAAAAAGCCACATGTTTCAAATGGTTGCACAATGGAGATCGTTTAAGGAGCCCAGTTGTTAACCTCCACTTTTATGGCTGGTAATATTTGGCCACGCCATTCAGGCTGTAAAGTGGGGGCCGAACCAACCAGACTCAAAGATGGCAACCTGAGTTGGTCCAGTGAAACTCTTAGAGTCAAATCCAACTCCAAATGCGAAGTTCCAAAAGCACCAGCAGCATAGGTGTCCTTTTTCGGGCAAATAGATGGGCTTCCCTGGTAGATGAGGAAAAAAAAGCCACCAGGTACACCAGGAATCGCCCTCTGTTTTCCCACCAAAACAACCAAAAAAAAGGCCACAAGGGCCACCAGCGTTCCTGAATCAGGATACGGATCCTCTGAATCAGGTGGCGAAGGTGTCGTGGCAATCTGGATCCCGTCTGTGGATATGTTGACCAAACCTCATATGTTAATGTGTAGCAACATGGGTTCACACACGAATGCGGTGATGGCACGAATCTGCATATATATATATATAATGTATATGTATATACACAAATGGTTGTTGTGTTGTGTGTGTGTGTGTTCATATACTTCTCATTTGTAAGCAGCTTCTGTGTACCAGTGTGTCTGTACTTGCAATGCTCACTTCGGATTATATAATCCAAAGGATCGCACTAATCTTTGGTGTTCCGTTTTAGGAAATGATTGAACATGTCTCCTGGGATTCCTCTGATTAGGCTCCTCCTCGTTATAATCCAAACTTCACATCCAGCGCTGCCAGGGTGAGCCGTCCAGGGAGCTGCGGCTACGCACTTCAAGGGCTTGTTTTGTCCTGCTAGGACAACTCTCATGGCGGCGCAAATTTAATCTCGCACTCAGGAGCGGTGCTCCCGTCGCGGAATGTATGCCGGGTCCAGGAAAGTGACATCACAGGAAAACAACTCCCAAATGACATTCTCCTGTCCAACCCTTGGTATGACAAAACGAATTGTCCCCTGCAGCCCAAAAATGAACAGGACCACAAGAAACAAATACCTAAAACCATGCCAACAGTTGTTGTTTTCTTAGAACACCCAATGCCGGCACTTTGGGGGACCCGTCTCACTGTTCTCGGCCTTGGCCTGGGAGTGTGCGTTCCAAAAACCAGCTTGGCCAGTCAACACTCCAGGCACTTTTTTGGGCGAAACTGGTCGCCGGCGCCGCCGGAACTTCCACCTTCCCCGTTCTTTTTCCGCAAAAATGCCAAAGGGCGACCCTGAAAAACAAGACCAAAGGCTGGCTTTCGGTTACAAGAGGCGGTTCAGAAAGGGGAATCCAACGGTGAAATCTTGCTGCACAGTTGTCCACTGTACGTATTTGAAACTAAATGCTCCAGAACAGCGTGGAGGTGATGAGAAGTCCTGTACAAGTCAAGCACGCTATCCCTGGACTGGACCTGAAGGGAAAACCCAAATGGAAACCCCAAACGTCAATTCAGCCGCAGGTCCCTTATATTATTAATAGTGTGGGAACCTCACATGGAGAAGCGCTGTACAAAAACCGCTGGATTCCGCAAGGCGAGATTCGCCTGCAGACTCAAAATTGCTTCCTGAAGCCCATGCAGCTCCCTGCACTTACACAAATCCACCAGCTGCCGAAACTTTAATGACTTCAAGCTCCGGTTCAAGTGCTTGAAGTTCACGGACGCGAAATCAGCGACTTGCGGCATTGAAGCCAAATGCTGCTCGAGAAGGGAGATGACCTCCTCCGCCCCTGGCACCTTCTTGGCGAGCAAGTGAGGCAGGATCAAAGCTAACGTATTTGCTTTCCCCAAGTGTTCTAAGTCCAAGCGGCGCCTTTTGCTCAAGCGCGTGCATTTGTGCTGGAAGTGGCAATAGCCGCAAGCGGAGCCTTTCGGACATGAGCCGTACTTCAGGAAGAGGCAAGGCTTGTGACAAAGCTCTGGGTGAGCCAAGCTTCCCACTGACATCGCCAAGTCATTGGCCGAGGAGGGGTCGCAGGGGATCGGAAAGGCCATCTGGGCTGCAAACGTGGAACCGTGGAACTAAAAGTCGAGCCATCAGATTGCAACCAGTCTCAACATGCGTCGCGGTTCCGTCTCAGAGCCGGTCGGGATCAACCTCTAGAAACTTTCCGGGCGACCGGGCGTTAACCTCTTGCAGGAATGGGCGTGAACTTCGGGGACCCTTTGGTGGACATGGGGATTCTTGGTCCTTTGAGGTTCCCTAACATTCACTGCGTGGAAGTGGACAGAGGGTTTTGGAGCAATTTGTCCACTTCCGCAGACTAAAGGAACGGCGATGTCATCAATTTCTACAAGGATTTCAGGCGACCATTGTAAGTCTTCCAAGAATCCGCAAAATTCTTACCCTAAATCCAAAGCCTGATTTAAGGATCTCATGGTGAGCTCGCATCATAAGATGTCCATGGGTCAAAACCGTTTTGGGATCCCATTTTGGGGTAGGTGCACCACCCATTTTAGGCTTTATTTTAGTGGTTGGATTGAATCGGATGTTCACTGGGGGTACGATTTGGATTTTGACCCATGGCCAAATAGCAAGTCTTTGGTACTTGCAAGGGAAGCCAAAGCTTAGGATTTGGCCCATGTCTGATAAAGAGTCGGTTTTTTGTTCAGGGGTTTTATCACCAGCTCTGATTGGGCGCCAACGGCCGAACCACCGCCCGCCTGCTCCGCCGGCTCGGCCTCCATGCACGCGCCGCAGGCGTCGAAGCCGCAGGCCGCGCAGGCGAAGGAGCGCCCATCAACCGCCAAGGTCCCGTGGCAGCCGTCGCACACGCGGCCCGGCAGTGTCTCCACCTGCCATAGGTTTTGCCGGGTATCCGGTTTAGGCTTGCCTTTGTTCGCCAAGTTGCGATCGCTTTTTTCAGTCACTGTTGCTGGTATTTGGGGTAAAGTATGGTAAGGTGTATGGAAAAAACAGCAACTGGCGATCCGGGCGGTTCAAAGGGAAACCACAGGGATGCCATTCCACTGATACCATGCGAAGGATTCCTAAGCAAAAAGCCCACAAATTCACGAAAAAGCTTTCGAGGGGGTTCCTTTGGCCTCCCTTTGAGTTGCGGTGGCCGTGGTTCCCCGGACCAAGCTCAGATACCTGAGGGCTCGCGCGTGCGTGCGCGCGTGCGCGCGTGCGCGCGTACGGGTGGGCGTGTGTGTGTGTGTGCGGAGTGGCAGAAAACCCTGCCACCACAACCGTTTTCTGTTGCAGCAGGGGGGCAACGGACACTCTGGGTCGCGTTGCCCAACGAAGACCGTCCAGAGTTGTCGTGAAGCAACACGGGACGCCGTGCTGTGTACCTGCAACATTTGCGTGATTCTGAAAGTCTATTTGGCCCTCTCCTTTCGCTCGCTGTGTGTGCTTCATGTTGGAACTGGTAACGTTTTCGACACTAGAGTGAAACCGAGTGCATTGCGAGCCGAACCTCACCCACTCGAGACTCATCAGTTGTACTCGAGACTCATCAGTTGTACTCGAAAGATTAGCACTCTCCATTTGGAGTTTAAGTGTGTACACCCCATTCGTGGGGAATCCTCGGGTGTACCCATTGTGTGACCCCGGGCCGGCTCTGTCGGAAAATTTGACCTCAACGTGCGTATCATAGAACAGCGGAATTTCACATTTAACCAGGAACGAGGTTTCACTAAAGGGAAGAAAGCCGTCAGTTCATAGCGACGTCTCACCACAGTTGATAGCTGCCGATTTTCATTGCCTACCCTGACCATTGGTTGAACTTGTTGCTCGTATCACTGCGGTTGTCGATTGCTGACTTGTATTTGCTTTGCCTTGTACATTTCGCTCGACCATTGCAGTTGAGGGCCGCTAACTTGCATTTGCATTGATTTGAATGTTGTCGGGTCTGATTCTCTCAAGGTGGAAGTGTGCAAATTCCGATTTAGTTGCGTCACCATGTCTCGACGTGATGATCGTGATAGATCCAGGACTCGACGCAGACGTGATCGGAGTCCGTCCCCTCAAGCTCACAAAGCACGCCGACGTGAGCACAATGACAACCAGGTCTCGGAGAACATGGATTGGAACAACTTGGTTTCATGGCAACACAACTCCGGCTACAATGCTGCTAACAACTTTCCGATGGTGCCTACCAATTTTCAATCGACTCACAACCCCACACAGCAATTCCAATACCCGGCGATCAACTACATGATGCCGATCCCTCCTGATCCCACGCCATCCAAGTTCATGCCACCAATGATGCCACCACCGGTCACTACTTCCCAACCTACACCTTCACCTGGACCTCCTGCAGCTCTACCGGTTCGTCCTCAGAAAGCCTGGCTTACTCCCTCGCCTGACTGGACACCTGGAGACGGCATGTTTGATGTCAATCAACTCTACAACTTCAGCCTGCCCATGACTGTTGCCAACACTCCACATGGCAACCTTCGCGACATGTCAGGCATGGATATTAGGGACGTACGCCTGGTTCAGGTTATCCACGGGGGCCTCACCAACTGGCTACTCAGGCCGTTTGCACACGGCCGATTCGTGACGTGGGAAGGCTTTCGCACCCGCACTGAGGCCTTACTTTGGAGTACCTGCTCCAAATTACTACGAAGATCGCAGTCACTCAACCTGCTCACCCTGGAAAAGGACCTTGCCAACACGCTGGGTCTCAACATTGATGACTTCAATCAGCGCATCAAGGTCCACGACCATTTGGCCAACCTGGTACTTCAATTTCTTCAACAACATCACACCTCTCTCGCACCTGCCGCCCAGACCGATGACATGGTCAAGAAGTTCAATGATTTGAATCGTGCACATGAACTTCTCCAAGCTCAGTATTCCGCATCACTTCGCGCATCGACCTCGCCCACGATGACAAACCAGAAAGATGATGCAGAGTTGGTTACACCGCCACCGGTCAACCACACACCATCCTCGTCACCTGCCAGCTCCCTTCCCACAGCCAGCGCGGCCGCCCTGGATGGCAAGTCGTTTGATAGCGTGGTGCAACCTCGGATCATGCAGTCTCTTCACGGAGTGTCGTCACCGCCGTCCAAACCGGCGGCGTCACAGTTGCTCACCATGCACAGCACGCCGGATGAAGTTGTCAAGTACTACACATGGACCAGTGACCAACCTCGCCTTTTCCTCAAGCAAGCACCCACAACAACCACTTTGGCATCGCTGGTTAAGTGGGCCAATCACCCGTCCCGGCTCAACGGCAACAAGTCGTTAGATTCTATGGCGACGCAGCTTCTTCAAGCCAGGCAACGCATGCCGAAGGGCGATGCGCCCACACTCGGTGCAATGGCAGCATCATGGGGTCTTGAACCCGGGTACCTTACCAAACTCACTGAGAAGGCATTGAGTCACCTCATCGTGACCGCTCGCCTGCTTTGTGGATGAGAAGGCATCATGACGACCTTCGTTCTCATATGAGCCCGGAGCGGCAACAATGTCACGGATGAGTCCAGGTGAAAACTCGTCCGTCAAATGTTTGCGTTGCACATGATTGATCTTGTACTTGCTTGTTCTTGCATTGCCTCTTGTGTGATTGTCTGTGATGCTTGTATTCATGTCGCCGCCTTGTGGTAGATTTCGTTGGTTGCATCTCACCATGTTGGATGAACTTCGCCGCTGCGGAATCTATGATGATGTTGCACAATGGCAGTCGCTGGACGACCTTCTGCACTCGTTGACCATATTCTCTACGTGCTGGCATTACTGTTTTCCTGGACTACCACCACCGTCGATTCCAATTGAGGAGTACGAATCCATCACACAATTGCCGTGGCTGGGTCTCATCCTCGAGGTCTTAGTTGTGGTCCGGATAGCCCTTCAGATTCCGAATTGCGCTATGTCCAACTCTCAGCACACCGTGGCCAACAGGTACGAACTTCACAGATGTCGGTGCGCTGCCTATTTATTGATCAGTTTCTTACAACGTCTCATTTCACAGGATCACGGCTACTTCCCGCCGTTCTTCGAAGTCCTTCACTTCTACAAGACTTCTCTCTTGTGTGAAATCATGCACTCAACTTTCGCTGACACGCGACATCTACGCTCATTGCGGGCGCGATTTCCTGACCTCTACGACTTCATACATGATCCAGGTCATCACCAACAACCGTGCGTCTACATTCGACTTTCCCCATGGCACACACCATACTATGTTGGGGCGACTGATCAGGATGTTCTACGTCGTGAACACTCACGCAGTCGCAAATTTCTACAACTACTTCGTGGACGGCATGCCTTCTTTGAACCGGCGCTTCACTACTGGAAACGATCCAATACTTACTGGCTCTTCTGTGCTGTACCAGTGGAAATCAAACTTCCAGTTTCCTCGGTGTGGGTTCAAGAAAGCAAATGGCAATACCTGCTACGCCCGCATTTGAATGCGCCCTGGGTACACAGAATCTTGCGCAAGGTGGGCTTCCGGGAACATCTTGTAGATTTTCGACGACACTCGTTGTCGTCTCCCACTTCCCTCGGCTTGCACAAACGCTTTCGACGACGACTACATCCGGATCTCCAACGGCAACTGCGACCTGACACCCTGGATGACATTCAAGCCCACTACTCGATCCTCTATCAGCTGGGATCGAATACAGGAGCGTCGTTCCAAGTCATGCGTGACCTACTGTCAGCCGCTTTCCCTCCTACTCAGCTGTACTACTTATTGCGGCTCGCAGTCTTTGTCAACGAGCCCTTCCGCTCCAAGGCCCAGAAGCTCCTCGCCCAGGTACTGCGCAAACGACGGCTACAACCACCCACCACCTTAACACAGCTACTTTTGCCGCCGCTGCATGTCCAGAATTGGAAGCTCTACTGGGCACATGGTTACAAAGCTGGATTGCTTCTCATCGGGATCTGTTCCCTTCTCTTTTCATTCCAAAGATCCGGGTTGTGGAAACTCGCAGCGCTACATTGGGCGACAAGATATACAACTATCGCACATGGCAGCGCAAATGGGCGCCTGACACATCCTTTCCGTGTCGCTGTTTGGACATCGATGATAGCCATCTACACCGTGCACATGGTCACGCAGTAATGGTGGATGAGTTTTCTCGCATCAATGCGGACATTAACATTGAAATCATGACCGCCTCAATGAAGGATCAGTTTTTCGGTGATGTCGACTTATTGCATCAACGTTTCACCACACCACTTCGCAAACTTGCTCGCCGCTGGCATGTGCATGGTTCCGGTCTGCTCTCAGATCTACAGCCAGTTGTGTCTCAGTTAATGGATACTCATCGGATCAACCTTCAAGATCGGGCTTATTGGTCATCAACATCGTTGCAACGCACTGTGGCTTCTTTGTCTTCGTGGGTAGTTATCCCGGCGGATCATTTCCCCTCCCGTGCACATGTGATGCGCCCGTCCCTGTTTGCCATATTGATGCGGAAGACATTCTGCGCGGGGGATGTCTTCTCACTTTGCCGCGAATCTGCAGCATCCTTTCGCTCTGAAGTGGTAACCACGGTACCTTCTCTCCTACGTCAACGATATGCATGGGGCCTTCGACTTCAAGCACCGTTGCCCACAGCGCGCATCCTCCCAAAGCCGACCAAGGACTGGCAGAAAGCTCGACCCATCATTTCATTCTTTCGCACATGGGCAGCTCCCTTCCTCACGGTCTTCGGTGCACTCATATTTGAACTCACCAAGGCGGCCTTCCCCGACATTGCAGGTCAACTCTCAGTACAAGAACTTATCCAGCAGCTGTGGGAAGCACTGTCAAAAGCAGACCCCGATGAGTACATCCTCCTGGTGTCGCAAGACTTGTCAGGCTTCTTCACGTCCATTCCTACCGAACGGTTCCATCAGGCGCTTCAAGTGCTTCTCCATCGATATGATCAAGTTGTTGGCCTTCGCGGTTCCTCGCAATGGTCCGTGTACGAAGTCAAGTCAGATCATCGACGCCGTATGTTCAAAGGAAAGTGGCGCCGTCAAACCAAGATCCCTCGAATTTTTCGTGAACAAGATCTCCGGCACCTTCTGGACTTTGTCATTGACAACAGTCACTTCGAGATCAACGGATACTTGTTCCGCCAAGAACGAGGAGTCGCTATGGGATCACCAGCCGCGCCACCGTTGTGCAATTTGGTTGCTACGGTTGAGGATTTCTTCTGGCACCAAACCATGATTTCTCTGCGGTTTTGCATGCCCGACATTGGTGTGATTTGGCATGAGCGCTACGTCGACAATCGTTTCATTCTCCTTCGAGACTCAGCCCCACACTCACCCGTGCTCATGAACTTTCTTTCCCTGGAATTTTATCGCCCACCAGTGATGCTTGAGGTTCAACATGATGACAAAGTACTGGGTTACCGATGTGATTCTTCCTCCAGAACTATCACTCCACAGCTACCTGATCATCCCTCCCAAATCAAAGGAATTCGGAGTGCCAATGATCGGATGTTCACTTATTCTTCTTGGTCTTCTCGCTCGTGGCTCATCATACGCGGTGCGCAACCGGCGGTTCAGCAACAACATGGGCTCGACGCTCTCAAACGCCTTTATGAGGCCAAAGGTTTTGAATCTCACCTTCTGCGGGACGTTCGCCGTCGACTAGGGACAAAATCTGCATGTGAGCTTGTCCTTTTGTCTCTTCTTGTGCATGCTTGGGACTGCTGTTGTTGCATTGCGCTTTGTTTGCATGTAGCTGGCTCAGAACTATGGCGGAATATATGGTCACTAGCACTCTGCGTTCTGATGGATCAATACAAACTACGAGCCGCGTGACGCTCGAGCACCTCCCCAACTTCATCAACGGCAATGAGATCCAAATGTTCATTCGGACCCACGGCATAGCGCACCAGCAAAGTGTGCAATCCCACGGCTCGTCACGTGATGTACCAGCACTCACTGAGCAGCCCAGATCGCGTTCCCCCCGGTCACGAATTCCGCGGATCCAGCTCACACCGGGCCCGCAAGGGCATTCGGATGAGGAAGAAGATTGGGGTGAATGGAGGAGTGATGGCAGACACGCCCATAGTGATCAAAGGAGGCCACGTTCGCCTCCGTTTCCCCCTGCTCATGCCAGTCCTTCTGAGAACCGCATCGCGCTGGTGCCTCTCTCAGTTCGTCGGCGGGTGCCTGATTTGGGGGTTCATCGCTTCAAGCTACGCACTGGGTGTCGGATCGAGGAGATCGCCATCGAAGTGAATGACGTCCTCTACTACACCTTGCCTTCGATTGCCGCCTTGGTATTCCCTGAACCGGAGCTGTTGAAGAAATCATGGGAGTCTGTCTACAGGAGCCTCATGCCGCACCGCCGCAGCATCATAGAAGATGAACAGCGGGTCATGTCCATTTCGGAGTTTCCGTTTGTTCAGCCGCCGCATGGGGTTCCGGGACGCTGGACGGAGCAAGTGGTCAAAGACATCTCGGACTACTTCCAGATCTCTCGGCGGTCACTACCGCAGCAACTCAGCGTCCAGCTCGGCATTTGCGAGGAGAAGTGGCCATATATCAGCAGAACCACGCGGACGTTTCACCACTTCTCCGCGGACAAAAAGAACTCGCAGAAGAACCTCTTTGGGATCATCTTCTCATTTGAGCCACGCCGATTGTTGCCGGACAAGCAGCGCACTCAATCGCAGTCCACATTTTTCTGGTCCCACAACACCAACATACAGGCTGCCATGCAAATCCTGCGTGATGAGGAACTGATCCGACCTTCGAAGTGGCAAGAACACCCTTCCCCCAATCGTGAATGCTCCAACTGGAACGAAGTTTGGTTGCCTCCGATGGGATTCTACTGCAGAGGCAGCCTCCAGTCTCAGGAAGCGGCAATCCAATCTGCAGCGCAGTTCGGTGGAATCCGGACGGACCGCCCGGTGTGCATTGGTGGCTCTGCTCGTCTCCGACAACAGCATTGCACTATACCCCGCGGCGGCGTGTACGCGGACATAGCAGCCTCCCACTACTATGACTGCATTCATGCCAAGGATGGCAGGTGGAAACTAAGATCTTCGATCGCAGTGCCCAGCTACATGGGCATCTTCTGGTGAACCATGGTGGCATGCCAGTACAATAGCGTTGCTGCTGACCCGACGTGTTGTGCGCTTTGTTTTTCATGATGTACATCATGACGCTCCTCTTCCGGAAAAACGCATTGAGTTGTCCGTGGCTCATGGTTGACTTTGATATTTCCTTGTGCGGTGTTGCTTGCATGATTGGTTGTTTGCCTTCTGAATGCTTGCCGTCGCCGCTTTTAGTCATCACTGGTTGATTGGGCCCTGGTTGTCTCATCTTTCCGGGATTGTGATGGATCATGGGGATCTGCTACGTGATTGTCGGCACATGCTACTCGCTATGTCATCGCAAATCAGTTTACTTTTGGCTGGACTGCAGCGTCTTGAAGGCCAGCAGCGACATCCACAGCCGCCCCCACCGCCACCGATTCCGGAAGTTCACCCCCCGCCGCTGCCTCCGCCGTCCACGGCGCCGCCGTACTTGCCAGCAACATCGGTCAGACCTGACCACATGGCAACGCCGGTCACTCTTGTGGCCACCACGGATAGCCGTGCGGAGCACCCTGCTCACGTGCGCACGGTGAGTGTTAGCACCTCCTGGGAGCACAGACGAAGGCGAAGATCTAGACATCGAGAGCCGCACCGGAGACGATCCCGCAGCCATCATCGACGGCTTCCAGACCGTCCTGTTGATGCGGTTCCCGTGGTCCGCCGTCATGCTCACACACCTAAGTATCCACCGGCGGTCAAAGCCATGCCAGCTTGCAGACCATCCGGTCTGTCTTATGAACGGTGACGGAGCAACAGCGACAAAAGTACCTCAGCGTTTGCTTCGTTCATGCTTGCATGCACCGTATCTCTGTCATGCCGCAGCATTATCGCTTTGCAGCTTTGCGTGAGTTGCCCTTGTGGTTTGATCGGTTGCCATGCAGTTGTCAGCTGAGTTTGTGAACAACCTGGTGGCTGTGCTCAATGTCCTTGCATCCCAAGTTGCGACAGCTCTGGACACACTGAACTTTGCCTTGATGACGGAGCGTGGTCGTCCGACAGACACGGTGGTGACCCCGAGAGCACCAAGAAACTCCAGACATGGGTTGCGGCCCCGCATCATCACGGAGCTCGCCTCCTCTGACCGATCTCGATCCCCCACACGCCTTCGGGCTCGACCGGTGGACACGTCATCTACCTGGTACATACCGGCTTTGTCCCCGCCTCGAGCCGCACATCGTGATGCTAGTGATCACAATCCTGGTACTCGGCCCGAATCTATGTTAGATCGACTGCCACCGCCTCGTCCTCTTGCTCCTTTCGCGGCACACGGTGGACGAGAGCCAGGACAGACGACGCCCACGACGCCTGATTCGGATTCTGATGGTTCGGTACATCCGCATCCAGGTGCCTCGTCGTTCCGGCCGTCGCCGACGGTGGTTCATGGTCCTCGGGAACTTCTACAAGAATTTACCATTGCACTTCGCAATGCATACCGTGAACCTTTCACGGCATGGACACAGGGCGAGCTGGATGAAATGGTGAGACGGAAGAAAGATAAGGATTCCAGGCCCACCTATAAGACCATTGCGCGGTTTCTTCAGAAGCCGATTGAGGAAGTCAAGCAGGCATGGAAGGTCTATCAACAACTTGAGGCTCGCGGCTAGGAACAAGCCCGGCAAATGCAGCAGCGACCATTGATGGACCAAATGATAAGCGGCGGCGGTGTGTCCGGTTGAGTTGTTGATCACATGATATTTGCTTGCTTGCACGTGACTCAATCTTGCTTGTCGTGTTGTGAGATGTCGTTGACATGCAGTGATGTCTTGCCTGAGTTGCTCAAATCATGTCAGAACAAGTTGTACAGACGTACATTACCTGGACCCATGGAGCGCAGCCGACTTGGTTACAATTTCATGGACCCGGGGCTCTACTCGACAGACCCATTCGGCTGACTACGTCGCCTCCGCCCCCGCCAAGTCTGCCATTGCTTCTTCCACCTCCTCCTCCACCACCACCACCACCACCGGTGATTCTACACCCACAGTTTATGCCCTCGGTACGCAGCCCCTCGATCTCAGCCCCTCGCGGACAATCCTGCCCTACCTCTTCGAAATCGCAGCGCACACGCCGCTCGATCTACAGCACTGACCCTTCCCGTGATGAAGTACCACGCAGTCCAGGGCGCTCGTCCAAACGATCTCGGACAGCATCAGCCTCAGCGCCGCGGCGATCTCGACGGCCCTTTACAGTGTTTTATTCCAAACGTGCTGGCCGTCCATCGCGATCCCCATCGGCAGCATGCAAGCATTACTGTCACGCCATCCTGCGCCATGGACGGAAATGTCTTTCCCCTTGTGCTCGTAGACGACCAGGTCACTATCATTGCAGGTGTGCGCGACATCAAAGACAGTGAAAGCCAGGTGTCAGACATTTCAGGCCTCGTTGACCCGTTTCACCTTGTGTTTGAAAAGTTGCCTCGCTCCTCAGTGGATGTGTGCGGTTGGCAATGCATGTGTGTCCTTGCCGCAGATTTTCGATTGGTTTAGCAGTCGTGCAAGCCCGTATTGCTGCTATGAACCCCCAGTATTTCGAGTACCAGATCGATAGAGGAGTGGAATGGATTCGAATTTACTCTCCGGGCATTTGGAGGCCCGTTCCTGAGGAGGCGCCAGTTCCGGACCCACTTTACGCTTCCACGTTTCGGGAGTGGCGCAGATCATATCACTTCCAGGTGTACTGGTCTGAAGACAGCACCGGAGGCACCACAATGGATCCTATTGCCACGCCCAGTTCCTATGTGTCCTATCACGTGTGGGAGTACCGAGACTGGCAAACGCGAGGGTACCAACGACTTGGACCTCCTGTCCAATCCATCGGACTCGCGATGCTCGCCAATGCAGACATCGAGTCCTCGGTGGGCTCGTCGGTACCGGATGGAGCGTGGCGGGAACCGTCACCGCCACCATTCCATGATCCTTGGAATGACTCGGATTGACACTTGAGTAGCATGTTGGATAAAGATGCGGTTGTGCGTGCTTTGTATGTGAGTTCTCATTGGGTTGTCTTGCTTGGTGCTGTGCATGTCGTCTCTATGTGTCCGCCGCTTTCCGTGATAACTTTGAGCAGCTTGTCGGGTTGAAATGTTCAATAGTACGGTGCAGGGTGCAGCACGATGGGTCCTACCTCGCTATTTTGACTATGACATCGTCAATGGGCCAGCAGGAACGAGGGTGGAATGGATTCGAATCTATGTACCGGGTCAGTGGCATCCAGTAGCCCCTGACACCCTGGGACCGGCCCCGGATGACCCGACCGCCTATCGGGAATGGCGCAAGGTCTACCACTTCGAAGTGTACTGGCCCAGGGAAAGCACGGGCGGCACAACTATAGGCACGGCGCTGCAACCGGTATCCTACGCCACCTTCTACACTTGGTATTACAGGGACTGGGTCACCAGGGGGTACCAACGCCTGGGTCGTCCACATCCCAGCATAGCGAGGCCAGTTTTCGCTTCGGGTGCACCGGACCTCATGTATGCTGGAATGACCTCCTCCTCGGCATCATCTAATTCACATGATAGCTGATGCCCGTCCTCGCCTCCCTGGAGAGTCTGACTGTGATGTTGGCGCCGCACAGTGCTACAAAAGTGGTCTTTTGCATTTTGATAGTTGATTTGCTTTCACTCGTTGTTGTCTGCAGCCGTACACCTATCAACTTGTCTTTCCGTGGTTGCGTTGTCATGGCGTGGCTGGAATGGTGCCCGGACCCTCAACAACCAGATGCCCAGTGGGTCAAAATCTTTCATCCGGGACCATGGACGCCTCAAGAAGAACATGATGCTCCACCTCCTCCGCATACTTTTAGAGAATGGCGGGAGTTCTATGCTCCCAACCAGGACTCAGTCGAAGGGCAAGTCCAAGTCACTACGTGGTACAAACGAGACTGGGCCACAGAGGGCTATCGGAGAATCGCTGCTCCTCACGCTGGTCATGAATTTGATTCCATGTATCCCTCCGATCACCACAGCGTGGCCACGCAGTCTGCGGCATTGAGTATGTCGCCGGAGCTGTTAGACGCGATTCTCAGGTCCTCGGATGCGGCTGATTTCTCCACTGAAGAACTGACTCGTCTCCAGGAGGGGATTTCTCAACAACTGACGGCCCGCGCACGTCTGGCCTCCCATCCTCATCAACCAGTACGTGCATCGCGTGGAAACACACCATCGGAGACGATTGGGGTCTCCGACCCCTACAGGCCCGTGAATCCGTCCGACAGCCGCCAAGACAAGATGAGGCCCGTCTTCGAGCTGACTGAAGACTAGCCTTGCATGAGCAGCGCAGCGTACAAAATAAGGGTGGCCTCTACACTTGCATGATCTTGCTTTGCTGTTGTTTGAACATGGTTGTGCATGGTGCTTGTTCATATACTAGCTGGATCGGAGCCCGCGACCATCCTTGCCTCTTGCCTCGACATGGACATGGGTGCGGATATACACTCCGGGACAACCTCAACGATGGCACCGTGGTGACGCCGTACCTGATCTACCTGAAAATTCTTTTCGTGAATGGCAGCGGGTGACGGATCCCGAAGCGCCAGTCCAGGCATGGGACATCCGTGACTGGCAACACCAAGGGTACCAGCGCATTCTGTCTCGGATTGAGTCCTTCGCAACTCACTATTCACATGATCAGACTCTTGGTCAAGGTCGAAACTCCGATGCCGTTCAAGTTGAGGAGACCTTCACCTATGCCACTCCGTTTTCTCATGGTGATCGCCCGGCTGCTTCGCAGATCGCTTCAGTCCTCTATGGCGACACTCGCAATGCTCAACGTTGTGATCTTTCGTTCCCGTCTTCTGAGCGGTTTAGGGCAGTGTCTCGCTCCCCTCGCCGTGGAGGATATTTTGGTCAACGATAGAGATTTGAGTTTGAGCATGTGATCTTCCTGCTGGAGAAAAGAGAAACCTCGCCCCTCGTAGAGGGGCGTGTGTGTGCGGAGTGGCAGAAAACCCTGCCACCACAACCGTTTTCTGTTGCAGCAGGGGGGCAACGGACACTCTGGGTCGCGTTGCCCAACGAAGACCGTCCAGAGTTGTCGTGAAGCAACACGGGACGCCGTGCTGTGTACCTGCAACATTTGCGTGATTCTGAAAGTCTATTTGGCCCTCTCCTTTCGCTCGCTGTGTGTGCTTCATGTTGGAACTGGTAACGTTTTCGACACTAGAGTGAAACCGAGTGCATTGCGAGCCGAACCTCACCCACTCGAGACTCATCAGTTGTACTCGAGACTCATCAGTTGTACTCGAAAGATTAGCACTCTCCATTTGGAGTTTAAGTGTGTGTGTGTGTGTGTGAACATACCGTGGGAGGACGAAATCCATTTCGCACCACCTAAGAAGTCCTAGAATGATGATTCCCCCGTCAATGCTAACAAACAAATGGCTTCCCATGGCTTCAAAGTGGTGCTGGATTTCGTCCATCCACAGTAGGGAAGCTCAAGAAGTGGATTTTTCGGAAGATTTTGTTTAGTGTCCATTGAAACCAACCAGCAGGCACCCTCCAAAAAGCACAAACCCAGAAACATCATCGGCCCCAACTCAGATCCCGAAGGCGGATCTGCGTCCCATGGGCTAAAGAAACGCCCATTCCGGAAGTGTCAACTGTCAATTGCATAACTGTTCTTCCCGTTGAACAGGGCGCCACAGAAACTTGCACCGCCGCAACTCCTTCGATTTGACGAAGCTGAGACTCGTCGACTAGCCTCCTGGAGGCCATGCGCACCCGGACAATCCAGCACCATGCTCTGGTTGGGCTTGGGGGGGCTGGGGGTGGCGGGGGGTCGACGGGGAGGGGGGCGCAGTCTGGGGGGGGCCTGGGATCTTCAGTGCTCAAAGTTACTTGGGTGGGAGAAAAACAATTCAAGAAACACATCAAAGTTGATTGAGCGAGAAGAAAAAACACTCGGCTCTATAAATATATATATATATATATATGCATTGCTTCCTGCACATGCTCGGGATACTTTTGAGATATGGCAAAAAATCCATGCGGGGCGTTCGAATGCCTCGGGCTGCTCTTCACGCCGGCCGCATCCTCTTATGACATGAGCCAAAGGCTGCACCAAGAACCCGCCCCTTTTCACATGGAACCGTTCGACGTTCGGGGCTCGGTCCCTTTAAAAGGAAAATGGTCCAAACATGTCCAAACCAGGATGCCCTGAACGTCAAGCTCCATGTTAATTGGTGCGGGGGGGGGGGGGCGTACAACTTTCAAAAAGAATGACAAGGACCCGAATTGGATTGGTTGACCCAAACCGGAGGGTGACCCCAACCATGGTGGTGAAATATGGTGGTGGTGAAATTTGACCACCCCAACCATGGTTTTAGCGGTGGCCTGCAACTGAATTTGAGGGCAGCACAAATTCGGCTGAGAAGATTGCGACAGGGCTGCATGAGTTTGAGACTCGGGCCAGAGG
Source organism: Effrenium voratum (assembly GCA_963377175.1). Classification (NCBI taxonomy): domain Eukaryota; class Dinophyceae; order Suessiales; family Symbiodiniaceae; genus Effrenium; species Effrenium voratum. Next base: position 110,832 of record CAUJNA010000481.1, on the reverse strand, counting down.
AGGCTTTTTGGGGAAGGTGACACCCTCTGGGCGCAGTTGCAGGCCACTGTTCTAGGGGTTGATTCCCCATTCTTTCCAACCATCGTTCTTTTCAAAAACCAGCCATGTTCCCAGTGAGGAAGGCACCAGAACTGTTCCAACCAAGGGGGAATATTTTTTGTTCGACTGCTGCCATGCTCTGAAGGTATCCCTGGGGTTCTTGGTTGTTCAGGCCACCATGAAAACTGAAGTTGAAGGAATCAGGACCCGGCCATTCCTATGGGGGTTGAAGGAACCCTATGTCTCATTGAGCCCATCCTAGTAACTACTTACCTAACAATTGTCACGGAAATTGTGGCCGCTTGGGCCGTTTTTTTTTTTAAAATTGGGGCAAGGAACCCCAGGGCCTATTGAGGGCTTGAAAATCAGGCCTACGGCGACGAAGTCCCTACATGGGAGCTCACCTCAACTCAGCCCAAAAGGTGACGTTGAACGAACCTTGGGCAAACATGGGGCGGCGAAATAGGGATTCGGACCCCCAAAACGGTGGTGTGTTCACTTTGGTTTCCCGTAAACCCCAAGAAAGGTGAGCCACAAAGGATACATCCATATGAGCCACGGACAAAAAACACTAACACTTGGTGCAGTCGGGCAGGCCCTCCTTTGACGACAAAATACCGGAATTTGGGTGGGCCCCCCATGTCCTCTCCAAATGAACAGCCTACTACAAGCAAATTCCAACAAGGTCTCGACACCCCCCCCCCCCAACAGCAGCAGCCCTCGACTCGACTCGACTGGACGGCTCGCTCGCTCGCCTTCGCCAGGTCCTCGGAGTTGGCCACGGCGAGCTCCGTGACGCCCTCCAGGCGCTGGCCGATGCTGCCGTCCGCCTGGCGGAGGCGCCGGAGGCACTCGAGGCGCCGGAGGCCACTCGACTCCAACCGCGCCGAGCTTCTTCAAGGCTTCAGGGACCGGCCCCATGAAAATAGGGGCTTGTTTTTGTGACTATAACAGGTCTATTGGGGGCCAGGGGATTCGTTTTGGGGGACCATTCGTAGGACCCCTCTTTGAACTTGGGGGAGGCCTTGACAAACATAGGACCGCTGCAAACTGGGGAGATCTGGATCGCTTTCCGGGGGTCGAAGAACACAAAGCAGAACACGCCAGTCCAAAAAATGGCCCAAGGCTTCAACCGAAAAGGACCTGGTTGGATGTCTTCAAGTAAGGGACCGAAAGGGACAGGTGGCTTCTCTGGGTTGCCCGATAAACTACAACACCTCCAGAAAAAGGTCCCCAATTTTTTGAGGCGGACCCCGCATGGGTCAAAAAAAAATTAAAAAAAATGCAAGTAGGGGCTCTGTGGCCTGGAAAAAGGACCATGACGTACCTTCCCAAGGCCCCTTCTCGACTTTCGTCATGGGAGTTGGCAACCTGATCACGGTCAAAAGGGGAAACCAAAAGGGAAAAGCACAATTTTGGGGTATCCCTCCACAAAAGACACAATGGCTTGCTTTATGTTTTTGCGGTGGGAAGCTGTGTTTACATGCCGCTTGATATCCTGGGCGGATAAAATGCAATTTGGGGCCCTTTGGTGGACGTCATTTACATGGAGATGTATGTCCACCAATGGTCCAAGCTGGGAAATGTGGCAAAAACTCATAGCCCCACCAACCATGGAAGCGCGTGCACCCCTTTAAGACGATGCTCCAAAAGAAAGGGGAGGGGTTCTGTGCAGAATATGGCTTGCACCCAAAGGAAGCTTCAGTTCGTTCCTTTAAAGCAACCCAACAAAAAGAGGTGCCGTCAAAAAGACGCACCCCCAAATAGGCGAATAAGTGGCATTGTGTTGTTTGTTCCAGCTTGACATTGCTGGTCGATATTCATGAGTTGCGTGCCCTGAAAGGCAACCCTCACATAGAGACATCCTCAAAAAAATCGCCCATTTTTCTCCAGGCGGCTTCAAGAAGTGTCCCACTCCCCAAGCACCGGCCGTGTGCAAAAAAAGAGACCCGTCCAACAAAACTGGCCATGGGTCAAAATCCCGTACCCCCAGTGAACATCCCAATCCCCACTAAAATAAAGCCTAAAATGGGTGGTGCACGTGCAGCTACCAACCAAAATGGGATCCCAAAACGGTTTTGACAACACCACAGCCCCAAAAACAAAAAGAGAGACCAACCACAACCACAACCACAGCCAAAAAACAGAGAAAAAAGAAGAAGAAGAAGAAGAAGAAGAAAAAGAAGAAAAAAAACGCCGGCCCCCGGCCAAAAGGCCCAAAGGCCCAGCAAGGCGCCTGGCGGTAGGGCTTGAAGTCCAGCTTCGGAGGCTCCTGGTTTTGATGGCGTGGCCGGGGTGGCGAAGCGGGCGGTCAACCGGCTTTGGATGGGGGAAGGCCCCCAGAGTTGGGCCAAAAGGCCGGAGGTGCGGTGTGTGTTTTCTCCTCTTTCTTGCTGCTGTTCTTCGTTTTTTCGATGCGGGAAGCTCCCCAAAACTTGGGATATGACTCCGATGGTTCTAGTCCGAAGCGGTGGTCCGCTTACCAAAAGCAGTCTAATCACACAAAAAATGGCCCCTGCCATAGGAAAGTTGGGCCAGCTTTCGGGCCGGAACGGAGTCAATCCTTGCCTGGAAGATCACCTTGGGATCTTGGGGCCCCAAGTCGTAGGATGAAGGATTGCCTTTGAGCCCAGTTTACGTAAAGGGGCGATCGGGTACTTAGTAAGTGGTTAGTAAGCCTGGTTATAAAACCCACTGAACGGAGACTTATCACCATGGCTTTTTCGTGAGCGAACCACCTGGCTTGCTAACCACTTACTAAGTACCCTGCCTTTAAGTAGAGGACCTAATCAGACTTTGGGATGCTTTCAGAACCCAGTCGGACCAAAAGCATATCCCAAGTGACTCGTTGGCCCTCAGGCAAAGGGCCGACCTAACAGCGACAAAGAATCCGTCCGACGGACTCTTTGACAAGGTCCCACACAGGTATTTCCCCTTCAAAAGGAAACTCTTTCTGATGATAAAACCGCCGTAATAGGGGCAAATATATGGAACCCTGTCTCACAGTCAAAGCAACTTTTGCACGCCCCGACCTGCCTTGTTCTTGGAGAGCAAGTCTCTCAAATCCTGAGTCAGAGGGCGTAAGATGAGCTACGAGTCAATGTGGCTTCTCATCATCAGAGACCCTCCCCCTTCCCCTCCCCTCAAAAAGTAAACAAAAAAACAAAGATTCAAAAACAATGCTATCTTGGGGTTATCCTCCCTCCCCACCCCCCAAAAAGAAGAACAGGCTTCATTGCACCGAGCCCCGCGCGGCCAGGTAAAGCTCCACCATGGAGGCTCGGATGGCGAAGTCGAACCTGGGGAAAATCCCAGCCTACCCAAAAGGGCCCCTAAGAGGCGTATCTCTTTTTGAGGGGACCCCCTGAAATTTTAACTTTTCTTTTGGTTTCCCTTTACAACAGACGAACAAGGGTGCCCTCGAAAATCGGGCTCGTATGGTTGGTGTCCTGTTGGTTTCGCTTCAAGTGCCGATCGAAACGGGGTCCGTTTTGAGCATCATGGGTTGAGGGGGAACGCCCCCTGCTGTCGGCTGTGTGGGCAGTCGGTCGCAGACCGACTGTCGATCCGGCAAAGGGCACTTTGTCTGTTCCCTTCTTGAAAAGCTCAGAGTTCTCAAAAAAATTGGCCCCAATTCGTAGATGGAACCAAAGGCTACCAGCGGCTTGCCCTAGCTCTTGATTGAGCCAAAAGCACAGGTCAAACCTTTCTTTGGAGTTGGCGCCCCCTTTTTCAGATCGGAAACCACTCAAACTGGCGGGCTACAGGCCGGGGCAACGGGGCTCCCGGGGCCCGGGCTTCTCCCGGTCTCTGTGAGTCACGCGAAAGATCTCCTGAGGCTTCCGGAAGGCTCGTCACCCTGGGATTGATGGCCGCGTCAACTTTTCGTTGACGCACAAAGCTCGGCCTTGCCAGCTCCTGCCACGTAGGCTTGCAGGGTTTCTTCAACTTGTTACTGGTAGTTCTCCCATTGCCCCGTCCTTTTAGGAAAACCGAAAGAATAACACAAAAAAAACCATTGGCTTCCCAAAAATGGGACTGGGCGAACTTGGGGAAATGCCGATGTTTCATGGGGCCCATGAGACAAAGCCACGTGCCATAGAAAAATGGACCCCCGCAAATCATCCTCTGCATTTCTTGTTTCAAATCCCGCGGTTGATGACCAGCCCCAACAAAAGGCATCGGTCTTTTGATGGCACATGACGAGGCTTTAAAATACAATCCCGTCGCCCTTTTTTGCCACAAATGAGTGTCTTTTCGAGGGTAGCTCTTGTTTGCTGGCTTTCCAAGCGCAAACCAACAGAAAAACCGTTGTGCCATCTTGGAAGATCCCCTTACCTCAAAAAACACGAAACGAGCCACCCCAAGAAACCGCTGTGCCATGGTGGGGGGTCCCTTACCTTTTACAAAAAAAGGTGCCATTTTGGGGTTTCCCTCTAAAAAAAGAGCCCCATCGCGCCCTCCGAACGCAACAAAATCTGTTCGAAAGACGCCTCGCAGAGCCGCGGCGAGAGGCCAGGCTCGGAGCCGGAGCCGTACCTGGCCGGCCCGAGGAAAGCTTTCCTCGGTGGCTTTTTGCTCCCCTGCTAAAAGTTTTAAACTTTTAGCGGTTTAATGGAACACCAAGTAGTTGGCAAAAAGTTAAAGTCCGAACATCCCTTGGCAAAATGCAACAAAGTTTTCCAGGGGTGCCAAGGTACATACCCCTTTTACATACCCCTTGGACAAACTTGAAAGGCCTGCTGATGTGCCTACCATACTCTCTCCCCACAAGGGGTTTTTTAATACCCCTGAAATTATGAGGGTTGGAAACCAAGGGGGGGTATGAACAAGGGGTATGTACTTCCACCCCTAGAGAAAGGCATCTCAAGGCGTCAGCGAGGCCTTCTGACAAGGAAAGGCCGGTTTGGGTGTCGGTCAAAAATAGGTACCCAGAATGGAACCCTGGTAAATGGAAACAAATACTAAAACCTGCCGTTCATTTTCACACACACCCATTTGGGTATGGGTCAAAATGAGTCACCACCAGGATATGTGTCCCAAGTGTTCCCAGACAGGTTTCATCGTCACCAGGGCAACCCATGCTAGGGTTGCCCTATGGAAAGGCCCTGTGCGACAGGTATGACCGAGTCCGGGTGTTGGGAATGAACCGGAAGGGGATTCAAACCACAAGGGATGGAGGCCAATTTGGGTATAAGGCAAATAGTCACCAGGATACGGACCGCAGCTTAAATCGTCAATGCCTCCATTTACCAGGGTAACCCGTTTTGGGTACCTAGTTCTGACCCACAGCCTTTTGATTTGTTAGCACCCATATGTTTTCGGGCCCCAAACAACCCAAACAAAAATCTAAGGGCCAACTTACCCCAAATAAATGAATTTTAAGGGCCCTGTATGGGAATGGATTTAGGGCTATGTGCCCGGTCTAACCCCTGTATAATAGCCACTTTGCGGGTGTAGTCGGAGACCCTCTTAGAGGGAGGCGGATAGCAGTGAAGTTGGAGTTGGTTTTGCTAGTAGCCTGAGGCAGGTTGGCATACTTTGATTCGCTAACATGTCGCAGATTGGACGATTGGCCCGGGAACCAAGCACTCATTCTGCACAATCTCACTTGGTCAGAATGCAAAAAAGGCAAATCCCACTTGGCCAAGGGAAAGAGCCAGGCAAAGAACACCAAATCAGCATTGAGCCTTCTAAGCACTGCCAAACGGGTTTGCGTCCAAAAGTACGGACTCCATCTAATGGCGGGACCCGTTCCTTGTGGTGTCCCCTTCGAAACCCACCAACTTTATGGGTACCCCTGAAAAATATGCACACGCGAATTTACTACGCTCTGTACTCAAAATGGAACCCGGCAAATGGAAACTCGGACTACAACCTGCGGTCCCCTGGTGGTTCAATTTTGAGCCACACCCAAATAAAACCCAGCCCCAAACGACTTGGCGAAGTCAAACGCGTCAAGCTCACAGCGTCCAGGTTTTTCCGGCTCCGGTCTGCCCGTACCTCTGGAAAGCTGCGAGTGTGCGAGCGAGCGATGCGCCATCGCCCCATCCAACGCTCGGAGGCACCTCTCAAGGGCTTCCTCCTAACCGGGCTGTCCGTATTCCGATCTCTGCCAAAAGCTCAACTTGTGGGGTCAAATGGCCACACCCCCCCCCCCGGCAAAAAAAAAGGAAAAAAACTGGGTGGGTGTTCCTTTGGTGTCCAGTTTGTACAACCCAACCAGGACTCAAAAAGGACACATCAACTCCATGCACACTAGAGATCAAAGATTCTGGAGGGCGCCTGATGTTGGTTCTATCTCCGAACTCGATCCCAGCTTGACCTACCAGCCAGGGAGAGGGGAAGGAACAAGTGAGTTCGGGCCATCAACGCGCAAGATTCACGGGGAAAGCCATGGGTTTGGCACCGAATCTGATGCATCCGGCCGTAAGAAGCGGACGTGAAGACCGTGACGTTGTAGCCGTCCACCATGCTCTGAACCTCACTTCGATGGCAAAAGATCATGCCCAAACTGGAGTTCCCAGAAACAGCGGTTTCTGCAACAGAAAAGCCCATCATAAAATTGGGCCAGCACCTTGCCGTCTCAAATTCAGGTGCGAGAGAGAAATCACACATTTCCAAAGCCACTTGCTCTCTTCCACCAAAGTGTTGCCTTCTCATTTGTCATTTGGAGTCAAAGGGCCTTCTCCACTTTGCGGAAGGCACGGAAGCGTTTTTCTCGTCTTCGCAAGCACCAAAATTCGAAACTCGACGGGTCTTCCACTTACCAGAGCCTCCAATGAGGGTCCGGTTACGCCAAACCAGCCACCCGGCCCCGAGGCCGGCACCATCCCCTTGCACTCCGCAAAGACCTCCGCCTGGGTACTGTTCGGCCCGAAGATGGCGTCGTAGGCGAACTCCTCTCGGGATGGCCAGTGGCACAAGGGAAGCTCAAATCATAGGTGTCCTTCTTGGGAGAATAGATGGGCCTGGTAATTGATTGAACCATGGCTAAGGGGCGGCAAACCCGTTAACCCTCTACCAAGGGAAGCTCAAATTTTACTTCCAGGGCCCAAGGGGGGAATCACAACACCGGAAGAAAAGAAAACAAAAAAAACTCATTTTTTGGCCCAGTGATTTTCAATCCAAACAAACAAACAAAACGGCGCGGGGGTTACACCAATTGGCCCATTTGCGGCAAAGCGGCGAAGACACCAACGGCCCTCTGCCCTGCCTTCCGCTAGCTCGAGGATTCCGAAGAACTCCGAGAAGCAAACACTGAAAAGTCATCAAGCGGACTGGCTCACGTCGGGGAAAGCTGGTAAAGCGCACTATATATATATATATATATATTTATTTATCTATATATATAAGGAAAAAGGAAACAAAAACGGTGAAACTGTTGGGACAATTCATGCAAGCCATGGCCACAAAAACTGCATCTGCGAGTTTTGGTCATGGCTCCCTTAACAGTAAGTGAATCGGCCTTTTCAGCATGGCACACATGATTCTACCAACGTGGCTATTAAAGGGTGTAGAAGCCTTACAAGAACCCCTATGAAAGGTAGAACCAACAGCAAAATGCCCATGACGTTCTCAGTTACTTCAGGTTTACTCACAAAAAGGCCATGTCAGTTGGGGATTGACCATTGCCCAATGTGAATGAAACACCCCCCCCCATCCCATCCCATCCCACTGAAACCAGGCAGCTACTTTAGGCCACCCGGGGGAGTTGGGCGCCAAATTTGGGGCCCGTCCCTCCATGTCCTCGACCAGTAGACTACCACTTGTGGTTGCTCATGTGGATGGCTGCGACATCCGTTTCGCACCACTTTGAAACAAACGCTTGAAACCATTGCCTGTATTTGCAGGCGAGTCGACTCATGCTGTTGGGTTTCTGAACGGTGCAGAGGCGGATTTCGCCACCATCCACCAAACCCGCCAGCCGTCGGCCTGCGCGTCGTGGTCATCTCTAGTCACGGACACCGTGAAGGGGTCAACCACCTCGCAAAGCCGCGCTTGCCAGGCCGGACCAAAAAACGTGTCGACCGAGTCTCACCAGCTTTCCCATGGGAAAAGCGGGGCTTTTGCCATTTACGTTGTCTGTAGTATATAGAACAGGTTTGATTTAACTCTCATCAAGAGTAGCTATTGGTTGGGGCAGGTTGGATAACACAAACATCATCGAGAGTATACAGAACGATATTTTACTGGCAAAACATTCGGAGTCCGTGTGTTGCCTGCCGAAACAAACAAACTGCTTGCACACCTGAAGATAAACTGGCCTGCTCACGGTTGAAAATCCGGCGCAGACCCCGCAAACAAATCACATTTGTTGATATCTCCGCACAAATGGCAACTACGTTGTCTGGATCCTTTAATGGGCATGTTTTACATGAGGATTCATGCCCACAGTTGCTGAGGGTCTTCCCATCGCTAAAAAAGACATCGCCAAACTTCCACTCCGGACCCACCACGTAGAGCGTCGGATGGGCGGATGTCCACATCAACTTCTTGGGGTGGCCCCTTAGCCTACCGGATTTATTGAGTGTCTTGATTTGTGGACCGCTTTGGAGGTGCGTTCAAGGGGAACCAAAGGGACACCGTCTTTGGGTCGCCCCACGAACAAACCCAAACGAGATGACCTCCCCCATACCAAGGACATCGGATTTGGCGGGGAGGTTGGACTCGTCCCGCCTTCTCCTCAACCAAACCCAAAAATAACATCACAAGAACCGGACCCCCAGTTTGGTGGTCACCCACCTTAGCAACCTTTCATATCTCTTGGCGGCCCAGGTTGTAGGAACCTCCCCAGAGGCGATTCCAAGGCATGCCGGCGCAAATAGAAAGGCTTGTCCACACTGAACGTCTCGAGGGAAAGCGGTTCAGGTTGGTTTGAGGCGACCTTAAAGGGAAAACCGCAATTCTCAGGGTTCGCCGTTTTTGAGAAAGCCCCATATGAAGCCATGGTCACCCATGCTTGTTTCCTCGAAAGCGTCCCCTGGTTCTTGTGGGGAACTTTAGAGCTCGTTCCCGCTTCTTATTCCGATGGACCATCGCTTAGATTGGCTTTCCTTGGTTCTTTGGTTCGCTGGTTCGTTGGATTGCGTTGAATTGCTTTGGATTCGTTGGTTCGCTTTGGATTCGTTGGTTCGTTGGATTGTTTTGGATTCGTTTGTTTTATTTTGGATTGGCGTGTTTTATTTGAGTTTGGTCTGGCTTCTTCGTTTGATTCGTTGGTTGGTTGCTTCCTCAGTGAGTTTGTAAGACCTCAGAACCTCGACTTTCGCCTTTCCCGCGACGCGCCGCTCGCCACGACCACGCGCTTGACATCGACTTCACAACACGGAGGCCTCCACGGCGATGGTGTCCTCCTTCTTCTTCTCGCGACCGTTCAGGGGCCTCCGAATGGACACACAGTGACTGCATGGTTTAGGTCTTGCTGTCCCGGTAAAGCCACCCAGACAGGGTACCCTCAAAACCACAGAAACAAACAAACAAACAAACAAACAAACAAACAAACAAGCAAGCAAGCAAACAAAACACACACACACACACACAGACACACACACACACAGACACACACACACACACACACACACACACACACACACACACACACACACACACACACACACACACACACACACACACACACACACACACACACACACACACACACACACACACACACACACACACACACACACACACACGCACACGCACACGCACACACACACACACACGCACACGCACACGCACACGCACACGCACACGCACACGCACACGCACACGCACACGCACACGCACACGCACACGCACACGCACACGCACACGCACACGCGCGCGCCATGCTGTTGCGCATTCAACTCAATCGCCGAGCAATCGATTCCAAGCACCCCGGCCGTACTCGGCAGAAGACCCTTAGAGCTCCCTTCAGGTCTTGCAAGTCCTGGCGCGAGTTTCGAGGAACTGGTGCATTCATTGGAACATGGTATATGGCTGGCTCGTCTTTTTCAGGATTCGGACCCCCCCCCAGAATGTGTTGGTGTTCCTTTTGGTTTCCCTTTAAAACCACCAGAAAAGGGGTACCCTCAACAATGACACACATGTTCTTCAATTTGAAGGGAAAATAATGCACAGGCACATGGATTCGTGTTGCGTTGTCATAGTTGCTTTGCATAAGGGTTTTCTCTGCAGCTCATCTGCAGTGTGATGCCAGACATGAGTTTATTTTGAAATAGGGGCATATTCCTGGGCTTCACCATTGGCAAGGTCGCAAACCCTCTGCGTCGCCACAGTTTGCGCAAACACCTCCAGTTCCCCGACAAAAATCAACACCCTGAATTTGCAAGCGCCTTTCAAAAAGCCTTGGGGTTCATATTTCACCACCCTTATTTACCCTTCCGCATCTTACACTTGGGTCCCCAAGACGGCCATTCCTTTAAAGGGGCGCAAGGAACGAAGCCCCACGGACCCCGACGCGGCGGCCGGAGGCCGCCGGATGCTGGGTGCAGCGGCGTTGTGGAAGCCGCGGAGCTGCTTGTCCCCGTTCTCGCGGAGGATGTTCACGTACTGCTCCTGAGAGACGCGTTGAGTCATCAAAACCCAAAAAATCCTGGGTGTCGGCTTCTCGGCCAAAAATAGGAACATAGATGGCTGGGGAAAAAAAAAACACGGAGGTTCATCATCAAGGTTTAGGGTTTGGGATTTAAGGTTTAGGGTTTAAGGTTTAGGGTTTAGGGTTTAGGGTTTCTCGGCCAAATTGGAAAATGGATGGCTTGGAACCCGCGCAAGTTTTCAAAGGCCCCCTTTATGTTTCAACCAAGCCCACCAGAAAGGACACCTGAGTCAGAATCAAAAACCTCGGCATTAAAATGGTCGATACCCGAAACCATGCTTCAAGAATTGACAAGGCGGATATCCGCACCCACTTCTGGCTGGGATTGCCCCTAGCCTTCATCTGCCCGGGTTAGCACGTGGCTCACGTCAGGCATGGCCCCATGGCCTCATAGAAATAAGAAACCTCCCCCGCAAAATATGCGCCAGCCGGCCCGCTCCCCCATTTTGATGGGAGCCCATTCCGCAAAAACGGGAGCTCCATGTCCCATAAACGGAGACTTCCATGTTCAGATACTGCTCCTGAAGACATGAGCCGCGTTGCCGGGAAAAAGAAGCCAAAAAGAAGGTCCATGACTCCGATCCATGTACTACCTCTCTGCTCTCTCTGACTGGCGATGTTCAGCTCGAAATCATCCCGAGCACCGAATCAGGGCCCAGTTTGCAAGAGCCTCCTATGGGGATTGAACCCATGACCGTACGCTTACGAAGCGCATGCTCTACCAACTGAGCTAAAGAGGCCTTGTGAGGTGGCGTGTTTCAGAGCATTACCTTTCCTGGAGTCCGCCGGGCCTCCTTCTTCATTCCCTTCAAAACCGCTCCAGAACTACTAGCTTTGCGGTGGCTCCTTAGCTCCCTCGTTAAAGGCAAAGTTGGATATAGCCCCGTACCGGCTGCCTTCCAAGCACGAGCTAGACTAGGTGCTCCAGTAGAGAGGTTGGAATACGGGTGCCCCTTTTTCTGCAGTTTAATTCAGTAGGGGAACCCTCCGCACTGCTGGGGGACCTAGTAGACAAAGGTACCCTCCAAAAACGACCGCCGAAAAAAACCAATTTGGGCCGTCTGCTTCCTTCGACGGACGCAACACACGCGCCCGAGGACCGCGCCAGCTTGGCCACCATGGCCAGGCGCGCTTCCCGGTCGTGCTCGCTCCTGGCCAGCAGGATGTCCTGACCAGTCCGAGTGACGCTTCAGCCGAAGATCTGGGCGGACCCAGGGAGTTGGGAATGAACCTATCGAACAACCAAGAATATATGGAAATAACACATCCTGTATATATGTATACATGTATATATATATATATATACATGCATGTATGTATATTTGTATAGATGTGTATATTTATATAGGTATATATGAATATATCTATACAAATATATATACGTGTGTATATATACGTGTGTGTGTATATATATATATATATATGGCGTCCTACCTTCGCCCTAGACTTACGAAAGGGTTCAGCACGCCAAACCACCACTCCAAACCACCACTCCAGGCATAGCTGAGACATCCGAAGTTTGGGGACTTGGACCCGTTCTAGTCCCGGAGCACCACCAAATCCAAGCTTCGCCCTTCGGGACCATGACGCAAAAGGTCAAAAGGAAACAAATGGGAAGGATCTGGACCGAAATGGGGGAAAGGACTTTGGTCCTCCCTTGTGACCATTCCCGTTGTTTTTCCCCCCAAGGTAAAGACCAAAATGGGAACACCAAAAGGTTAAAAGATCGGCTTTGCACATATGAGTGAATCAAAGCCTCACCCATCCCAAAGCGCCCCCTCCTCTTCTGTCAAAGAGCGAAGCCTGATCACCGAATCGGTGTGCTCCTGCCGATTGCGTGAATCCACGAATGCACCTAGGGCCTAGATAAATAGAGCATGGGGGGTTGAGGCACTCCACATTCAGTTATGATAGGAGCAAACTTTGACCCCTTCTCCTACGTCAGCCATCTACTAGTATCATCTGCCACAATCCACATCCCGCAGAGTTTGCAGGCTCGAAAAGCCAAAGCACCTCCACAATCCAGCGCTGTCAGGCCTTCACACAGGAGCACATGGCTGTGAATCTTAACACAGTAAGGGAGCCACCTCAAAAGTGCTGGCTGGACATGTCGATCACAGAGTCCCCCACTAAAATTCACACCCATATGGGTATGTGTCATAGGGATTCGGACCAAATGACCAAATGAATTTCAGTGCTCCTGTTGGTTTCCCTTTGAACCAACCTCAGGTGCCAAGCCTCAAAACACATTTGCATCTCGCCTAGATAACCAAGTTGCGATCGTTGCTTTTTTTCAGTCACGGTTGCTGGTTTTTGGGGGTAAAGTGCATGAAAAAAACGATCGCAGCTGGCGATCCCATCTCGGATTGTCCTGATCCAGCAGGAGCTGCTGGCAAGCTGCTAGGCCTGGCGATCAGATCTCGGATGCCAGGCCTAAAGTTGTTCCCCGAAAAGGGCATGCTCTGGACGCCCTTTCTGTCTCTTGGGCCCTGGTATCTGAGTCGACTCCCCAACGCAAATGCCAGCAAACAATGGCTGCATGGATTTCAGCTCGTGCGAACGGAGTCCGCAACCAGCCGCACTAGGAAACTGGAGAGGCGCACTAGGTAAGCTGAGAAGCTTGAAACGGAAGATGGTGGAAATGCTGTCCCCCGGCTTCTCTCCAAATGGGATGGGGGGGGGCCGAAAATTTGAGCTTCGGCTTCCTTTGGTTTGCCCAAGAAAGCCCATCCCTAGAAAGTGGGGTAGGGCTACGCATTGGTTTAAACATGTTTAAACTATTGGTTGTTTAAACCATATTTTGCCCCCTGCTAAGCGCGTTTGTGGCCATCCTTTGTGGCCGGTGGCCGCGGCCTTGCCGAAGCCGCGGAGGGTCTTTCTGCTGAAAGGCCTCGGAGCTTTTGAAGGCGCGAGGAACTTGCTCGGAGCAATTTTTGAGGGCACGTGTTTTGGGTTTGGCTGAGGAAGTTAGAGGGCAAAGACAGCTTTTGGGGGGTGTTCTATGTTGAGAACCCAAACAAAACCAGGAGGGCTGTCTATGACCTAGCCCCTTCCTCCCACACGAAAGGGCAGGAAGGGCACGCCAGCATGTCAGACTCTGGAGCCAACATTTGCTTCAAGTTCCCCTCGGAACGGACTCGCCAAATGCAACATTTGGCAGTGGCTCAAAAAACGGAATCCCATCAAAATGGCACCTTGGTATATAGGAAGCAAGGACTAAAACCTGCGCAAGCCCAGCTGTATAAACTGGGCTCTCCTCAGATCCCCCTACAAGTGCAACTTTCAGTGGGTCAACTGGCCACCCAACCACCTTTCACCAACTAAAAAGATCCAAAAAGCCAAGTTGACCCGGATGGCTGGGAGCCACCGAGTAACTTTCAGCCACCGTTTCCTTCAGGCTCCCAAGCCTGTCAACTCCCTGAAGCTTCACGTCTATCGCGCCTCGTCCAAGAGCTCCTTCGTCTCGGCGGTCTTTTTCCTCACGCAAAGAACTGCTCAGGTTCTAGGGGTAACTTCCCCGTTCTTTCCAGGGATCCTTCTTTCTAGAAAACCACCAAACACCTGGGGAAATGGCTGGTTTTTGACAAGAAAAATGGCTGCAAAGAATGGGGAATCGACCCCTAGATCAGTCTCAGACGCTCCCCTGCACACAAAGTTACGTGTTGCTGGTTGGAGAAAAGGACTGAATTCCCAAGAAGCGAAAAACCAGCTTCCTTCCAATTGGTGGTTCGGATTGGTGGGCCCCCATTTACCCTGTACAAAAGCCAGGGGTGCAAATCTCCAAAGAACCAATCCAAACAACCGACTAAAAAATACCTGAGTGTTGCTGGTGGCAAGGGAAAAGGAATGAGAACCGAAAAAGCAAAAAGAAAGATTTGCTCAAGTCTGGCCTCGGAATCCCCGTGGCGGCTCCAGCTTGCGAGAAAAAGTTACGGTCAGCTTCCTTCCAATTGAGTTGGGTTGGTAGTTTGGTGGCTAGAACCACCAATCCAAAGAACCAATTAAGGAGAACCTGAATGAGGCACGGTTGTTATTGGGAACTTGCTGAAAAAAATGGACATACATGTGAATGTATGTGCAAAGGGTCCGACCAAGTCAACCTCTGACCCAGTTGGCTGTGTCTCCCTTTCTTGCAAGGCTGCCCACCCCCCCCCCCCCCCCCCCCGTTTTTGTGGGTCTTTTAAGGGAAAGCCAAAAGGAAAACCGGAGAAAAAAAAAGTCCCTTGCGGGGCGGGGGGGGGGGATTCGTAGTTTGGACACTCAGGGTGAATTTTGCGACCCCGGCGACCCCCTTCTGTTTTTAGGGTTCTTGGCTGCTTTCATAGACTCTAGGTATGGCAGGGGTCCCTAACAAAAGGACACCCCACGTGTCGGTCCCCGCATCTTTCTTGGCCCCTGACTCCAGCTGATTGCTCAGCTGTGTGAGCAGCTGTTCTGCGTCTCGAACCTCGCTCGTGACTCATCCAACCGTTGGATTGACTCACATGGAACCCAAAACTTCATCACTAGATGTATCTGTAGGTATTTGAGATGGAGAGTTAAATGGAGAGCCAGTAGGGAATGACCTTCTTCCGAGTATTGGGAATGACCGGAATGGGATTCCCTGGAAGGAAACCAAAGGGGATGGCTTTTTCGAGGTCATTCCATTTCTCATTCCCTGCCTATCGAACCAGCAAGAAAGGGGGGGTCCGATTCCCAAAAGGAGAATGTGTTTGTCTTTTGCAGGTCCCATGTTTCAGCTTCCCCTTAGTTGGTGGTTTGGAGCCGGTGGTTTAGTCGTTAGGGGTGTTCTCCCATGTACCCTTTACAAAAACAAGGGGTTCAAATCCAAATCTTCTCCACCAATCCAAACCACCAACTAAGGGCTACCTGAATGTTGGTTTGCAGCGTAAGAATGTCTGGGAAAAGAAGACAGCGATCAAAATCTGCACGTGGAATTGGTGCCGTCTCGGGCCTGCGTGCTACCACTAACGTGGTCATGTTTTTGCAAGTATGGCTTTAAATCGACACCACAAAGAAAACCACCATTTTGGGGGGGGTCAACCTTCAGCAAGACAGACGCACAGGAAGTTTGCCAAATCATCAAAATTAGGGGTTTGGTTTCGAAGCGATAAAGGCATCTCAACTGGCTGCATGGCACTCGGATACACAGTGTCCCAATTTTTCCAGGTGGCGACCCCCTGTGTCTGCCAAGTCATTGTTGAGGCTCAGTACCCTTTTCTGGCTGGTTTAGAGGAAGCCCCAAGGAAAACCGTTTCTTTGGAGGGGCCGGGCTTTGGGCACGTACCCAATTTGCCTTCCTGTAGTGGTTCAATGTCACATACAACCCCTGGTTTGAGGGATTGTGGACACGGTCTTGGAAACAACGAAACACATGTGAGGCTTTGTGGATTTGTCTCAAAATAGGGAAACGTTCCCTCCTGCAACTCCAAAGAGCCCGCCCGCGCCATAAAAAGGACATACCTGCATGGGTGCGCAACTGAACTAGCATGAGGATTTATGCAATCACCACCCATGTTTGACGCTACTTGAACCCAAAGCGGAGATATGGGTGTGTATCTGCCGAAAGAACCTCCCAGAATTGTCCATCATTTCCTTTGAAAGAACCCCAACCAGGACTGTGCAAAGCTTGCTAACGCCAGGCCCGACAAGGTTGCCTGGCTGTCCGAACCTTTGTTTAAACATGTGGCAATGGGTCAAAATGCCGTACCCCCGGTGAACATCCCAATCCCCACTAAAATAAAGCCCAAAATGGGTGGTGCACCTACCCCAAAATGGGATCCAAAACGGTTTTGACCCACAGCCATGTGTTACAGGGGCTGAAGCACCCAACCGCGGTACCAACTCAACTACTCATAAACCGCCCACCCCCCACCCCAGCCACAAATTCCACATACAGCAGCGTCGACCCCAAACAGCAATTGCGCACATCAGCTCTTTCAGTTGGACCACAAATTGCAAACAACCGGAGTCTCGTGTCTGGGCAGCCAAATCAAGATGCCAAGTCAAGGACAGGGCATTGCCTCGCATGAAGAACGAGGAACAACCAATTGGGTGACCGACCGTTGTCGTCAAGTCTTGTTGCAGGTTTGTTCTCCATATCGTGGAATGCAAAAAACGCAAGTCGGTGTCACGGAAAACCAACAGTTCACGCGCGCCAGCTAAGTGTCAGCACAAGCAGGGACACAAGTAGGAAGACGTGGGGAGACACAAGTGGGGAGACAAGCCGTGACAAGGTCCGAACCACCAAGCACCACCACAAGCAGGGAGACGGGTGGGGAGTAGGGGCAAACCATCCCGTGACTTGGAGCAGGGCGGTTTTGATGAGGCTCGACGCCTTTTTTGGGGGTACAGAAAACCAAGAGGAAACCATGGGAAGACCGGCTTGGGGGTACCAACTCAAAGCACGCCCCCGAGCTGGATGTCCGGATGGGGCCAACAGGAACCCCACTTTGGCTCTCATGTTCTTTTTGTGGTTTCTATCCAAGAAAGTGCGCTCTTGAAAGCACACATATCCAGATTGCCGCGCCTTTTTTCAGGCCCCCAACATGGCTTTCGTTTTAATGACGGCGAGAAAGACATCCATCCAGCTGGCTTCCTTTAGGGTGATTCCATTTGGGTGCAGTCCATGTCTCCTTCCCTACCGATTTCGCACCAAGGCAAGCCTGGGGCTTCCAAAATTGACCCACACCCATCTCCTGGTTCCCCACCTTCAGGTTGCCCAAGGAAACCGAACCCACCAGGCTTGGTTGCTGTTGGCCCTGCAAAAAACTTAACCTTTCTTGGGGGGTTTAGTGGAAAACCCCTTCATTTCAGCCAAAAAGCTAAAGTCTAAAGATCCAACCCAACAGAGTCAAGCCAAACGACACCCAGCGACCCAAAAACCGCGCCCGAGGCCCGTGGGCGGCCCGTGGGCAGCCTTCCAGGGCCCCCGGCGTCAGCGTTGAAGCGCTGCGCCTCGGCGATGGAGGTCCGGAGCCCGTCCAGCACGGCGGCGTTGAGCATCC
This sequence comes from Effrenium voratum, assembly GCA_963377175.1. Classification (NCBI taxonomy): domain Eukaryota; class Dinophyceae; order Suessiales; family Symbiodiniaceae; genus Effrenium; species Effrenium voratum. The sequence goes on along the minus strand of CAUJNA010000481.1, from coordinate 93,183 downwards.
TCGCTGGGAGGGGCAGGAATTTATATATGTGGTATATGGGTATATGGGTATATGGGTATATGGGTATATGGGTATATGGGTATATGGGTATATGGGTATATGGGTATATGGGTATATGGGTATATGGGTATATGGGTATATGGGTATATGGGTATATGGGTATATGGGTATATGGGTATATGGGTATATGGGTATATGGGTATATGGGTATATGGGTATATGGGTATATGGGTATATGGGTATATGGGTATAGGGGTATATGGGTATATGGGTATATGGGTATATGGGTATATGGGTATATGGGTATATGGGTATATGGGTATATGGGTATATGGGCATGTGTGGTGTATATATTTGTCCTCTTTTGAGCTGGTAGTGCTTCAAAAAGACCCCTCGAAAGCCCTTACTTTTGGGGTCCATGTTTGGCCAACCCACACCAAAAAGGGTACCAACTCAAAACCACATGCATTGCACGGGTGGGCCTTTGCCCTGCCATGCTCGGTGGGGGGGAGGGTGCTTTGTAGAAAACGTACGTGCACTGTGCATCGTGCATTGGTCAAAATGTGCTACGCCATGGGTAAATTCGAGTGGACCATAGACTACCGTAAGTTTTGACAGAACCTCATATTATGAGCCACCATCAAACCTCTACAATATAGGGCAAGTTGTCATGGCTTTCTGGGGAATCCTCGTGATACGTGCCGAAAAATTCCCAAAAACATGTCCTGTATCTGTGACCATGTTCGAGAAATGTGTTGGTCCCGTTGTATGGTTCTCGGTGAAAACTGAATGAGTGTCCATCAAATGGACCATAGGCTGCTGGATATATGTTGACCCAAAGAGCCGGCACCCGTTTCGGCGTCTCGGGGTGTCTTTCTTCTCCAAGACCAAAAATAACCCATGTCATGTTGTTCCTGCGCATCAACGGTGATTCACATAGATCATGTGGGTCTCAAAACCAGGGCACCCCCAACATGATTGACTCCTTGGGTCTCCCTCGAAAACACACCAAAAAGGGTCCTTCCCCCACCCAAAAAAAAAAAAAACAAATGGCACGCCCACGTATGTGTGTGTGTGCCGCTACGCAAGCAGCCTCGGGACACTCCAAGTCCAAGTCGCCTTCCTTGTCATACCCCAAATGACAATTTGGACGGCCAAGCTCTTTGTCGATTTCAGGGCCTTGTTTGGGGGAGTCCATGTCAACTGTGCAGGGGAGAGGCGTTTGCGGGCATCTCTGCCTGGAACCTAAAAAGGAGTCCCGAAAGGAGGACGCTTTGTTGGGCTCCACGATCTGCAGAGTGAACCGGATCTGGAAGCCTCAAATAGGGGAAACATCGAAAGCCAGTTTGGGGGGCGGGGGTATGTTCCACACTGCAGGACAGTGTCACCGAAAGGCCTTCTGGCGAAGATGAAGGAGGAAGATGATAAGGATGACTATGGGGCGGGTTACCTCTAAACTCGTTTTGATCCGAGGATCCCGGCCCTGCTTCTCGGACAAGCCTCAGTCGACTTGAGTCTCAACGCTGCGTGTGGTGGTCAATTGAGTCACCATCAAAACCGACCGGCATTAAACTGGTCCACCCAGAACTATGCTTCAAGAATGAAAAAGGCGGCTGCACCCATGCGTGGTTGGGAATTCCCCTTACTAACCTTCATCTACCCGGGTTTTGATTGTGATTCAATTGATGTATTACATGGTTTTCAGTCTATTGGCATTCTTTTGTGTTTTCTTCGGGGAGTTGTCATGAAATACTGAGCACAGGGACTGCGCAACTTGCCAAAAAAATGATGAAAAAGAGGGCTGTGCGAGAAATAGTGGTTCTGAACCTGGTGATCTTCAAGCAACTATTATTCGTAATATATTGAAGTAGAGATAGGCACTTGTCAACTTGCAGAGATCTATACCAATCAGCTGATGCTAACAAAAATGGCGTGCAAGGTAAGCCAAACAAGATAGGCGCGATGTCCAATGTCATGGATGTGATGGGCGACTTGCTCCGCCTGATTGGAGTGTTTCTGCAGAAAACCAAAAGTCGATAAAACAACCAAATCAAGGGACCCAGTGTCAGTATGTTACTTTTGAAAACACGTCCACCTTATGCGAGTTGCAATTGTTCACACAGTTCAGAGCCAGCTGCTATGGGAGCCACAGGATGGTCCAAAATGGCAAGTCTAAAAGTCATTAGGTTGCAATGGTTCCCCTTTCGGCTCTGAAAGCTTGAACGGTGGCTCCCTGCTGAACTCTCTAAACATTTGCCTGGAAGGTCAGAAACAACTCGTCGGAACCTAAAATGGCTAAATGGGTTGCCCCGTCAACTGGAAACATGGACTAAACCCTGCGGCCCCTGATAATTTAATTTTGAGCCATACCCAAATAAAGAACGAAATGATTGAGAAGATTGCCAGAAGGATGAAACAAAATAAATAAGAGGCCATACTTTGATTACTTTCGTCACCTGTTGTCATTGCATTTACAAGCGTCTGTCCTCTTACTTGTCATGCTTTTCGTTTCGACAAGGCGATAGGCTACGATAGGCTAGTCGAGTGCGCAGAAGTATACCCCTGTCATCCTTTCCACCAGCGCTCTCCCACAATATGAATATTGGTTGGAAAATAGATAGGAAGGCAGACACACACAATCCGCACGCGGTACTATCATTCCAATGCCTGACATAAGGCATCCCCGAGTACATCATCTCGTTGTTTTCCTCCAAACAAAGCCACAAAATAGGCTGTTTGCCGTCGTGTAAAGGTATAGTAGACGGATGTAAATGACCGAATGAGGAGAGGAGTGGTCAATCAACGCCAGGATGTCACTGACGGCTCAGCAGTTCAAGGCGGCATGTCATTGGGCGTGGCTCCGATTGCACTCACGCTAAAATCCGGGATTTTGCTGCACAGGCTAAGTCACAGCTGCAATTCCAATGCAAGCCAAAGCTGGGTTCATTTTCGAGAAGTTTCCCACCAATAGCTTTTTTGGGGGGGAGTTTCGTCTCAAAGTGCAAAACGCAATTCTGAGAGCGCCTCAGCTCGACCCAGCCCACCCGCATTGGCTGGGCCCCACGCTCCACGTCCGCCCGAAGACTCTCCTCGGCGAGACCTGAGACCCAAAAGGCAGCATGAAAAACCAAACCGGCAGATAGAGTAATCGGGAGATTTGCAGGGGAAGAAGTAAAGAGTGCCTACATAGCCAAGTTTTGCTGTTTTTTCAGTCACTGTTGCTGGTTTTTTGGGGTAAAGCGCATGGAACAAACAGCAACTTTTCCATCCAGGTGTGTGTGTGTGTGTGTGGGTGCACTCAGCCACAACAGGCATCCCCCAGCAGGGTTGGGACCCTGCTCGGCGCACGCACTCTTGCCGCACGCGCAGCACGCAGCCGAGAGCCCAAGTCTACGCGAGCCGGCAATCCCTCGTTGTAGGCTCGGAGATGCGCAGCTTGGAGACGGGGTTGCCTTCAGCGTTTTAAGGTTGCGTCCCGCACGCGTCCCGCACGCGGGACAGCCAGCGTCGCAGTGAGGTCGGCTCAATGGCAAGTCTGGCAGGTTCCCAACACCAGGAATCCAAATCCTGGAGTCCCCGCCCTCCCACCCATGCTCAACGGTACTCCCCCGGTGGGTTGGTGGGGTGTTTGAGGGGTGTTTGATAGGTGGTTGAGGTTTGGTTAGCTTGACTCGAGTTCTGACCGGAGCTTTTTGGAGCCTCTGTTGGGAGCCTGAGGAACACATGGTACAGCGTTGCCAGACCCCACCCCACTCCTCCTCCGATCGTCATAGATCATACCACCGGTGGGTTGTGGTGGAGAGGGTGTGGTGGTTACAAGGTTGGCATTGGGCTTTGGTTGGTTTAGTGTTGGTTTCAGGGTTGGTTTTAGAGATGGTTTCGGGTTGGTTTCGGGTTGGTTTTAGACATGGTTTAGGGTTGGTTTCGGGTTGGTTTAGGGTTGGTTTAGGGTTGGTTTCGGTTGGTTTTGGGTGTGTTTGGGGTTGGCTTTGGTTGGTTTAGGGTGTGTTTAGGGTTGGTTGGAGTTGGTTTAGGGTCATGTGTGGGTTGGATTCTCCTGGGTGCGTGTTTGTCAGGTGCGCTGCAACAAGCAATGCAGGACCTTTTGTGACCATGGCACATATATGCCCTTCATTGCAAGTCGCTTTCCGCTCGCAAACAGGGGAACAACACTCAGTGCATTCTACAGGGTCCCAGAAACTTCACGAGAAAAGAACATCACCCCACCAAAAAAGCCATCCTTTAGATGGCTCTGAAGGTGAAACCAAATAAACACTCTAGGGACCCCTGTTTCCAGGCAAAACCAGACGCAACTCGCGTTGGCTCCGGGCGTTTCTCCTGAATCTTCTTGTCCTCGATCATACCTGGCGAACAGCCCCACTGACTGTCAACCAGCACGCTTGCTGGTTGTTTAGGTTGAAAAAACGCCTTTTGCGTCGTGTGAAAAAGAATAAGCTCAGGCGATATCCCCAACAGCACCACACCCTCCCAGAATCCTCGCGGAACCCGCCCCGGAACCCACCTCACCGCCGATTTTGCTGAGGATGCCGCCTTGTAACTTTATAAAGCAAAGCTAAGAGTGACAGCGCAATCGCGCCCTGGTCGGGGCCCGACAGCGCAATCAGGGCCCGATCGAAGCCCGACGGTGCAATCGGGCCCGAGCGGTGCAATCGGGCCCCGAGCGGGGCCCAATGGCCCCGTGGTGCAAGCGGGCTCCCACCAACCCCAGCCACCCATGTTCGGCCCCGACGGTGCAATCGGGCTCCGGCGGTGCAATCGGGCCCCGGGCTCGGTGAACCTCGCAAACCCTCCTCGCAACCCTCGTGGCAGCGCGAAACTTTCAGGGCTGCCCCATAGCTTTTGCAGAACCTGGGGGAAACCTCGTGCAGGGCTTTTGGAACCTTACCCCATAGCCCTCGCAGCCTCGCCTTGGAACCCAAAGCCCACCAAGTAATACTCAGTAATGCCAAGCATTTACTCTGCTGCACAGTGAGTCCCGCAGCAACGTGATCTGATTTGCCACAAAGCCAACATTTCGGCCGCGTTGTCTGAGCAAGTGAGCAAGTCAAAACAGTGAAAGTGTGCTGAAAACCACCGCCTGTGAGCATGGAACTCTGATGGAACCTTACCTCAAACCACCCCGGACCACCCCGCAGCCCTCGCAGAACCTCGTGGAACCCTGGTGGAACCCTGGTAGAACCTTACCTCAGGGCCGCCCCGGACCACCCCAAAGCCTATCTGGGCTGAGACCCCAAAGCTTTCAGCTGTTGGGGAAAAAAAGAGACGTAGAAACCCAACCAATTGCCCAAATGCGTGGTTTGCAAAATCCCCGTTGGTGAGTACGCTCGGAGCCGCGAGCTTTGTATGTGAAGCCACTCAAATGTGACCCGATGAGACGTGGAAGGCAAATCCATATCACTGTAGTTACAAAAAACAGCACGCTCAGAGAATTTTTCCCCAAAAAGATCCCCTAAAATCATCACCCCTACCCAGGGAGACTGACCTTAAACTTCCTTTGCGGATACGGTTCCTGGAAAAAGTAAAAATAAAAATAGAACCCTGTAGTGATAAATCCCCTTTAACACCAACAAGGGGGAAAAAAACATATTAGGCAAATGGAAGTAAAGCATCCAAGCAATGTGATGCTCGAAACCACCAAAACCCCACGCAAAATCCTCGCGGCTGATCAATCGCCAGGCGTGCGCTTGAGGTCAGCGACGATCTCTGGCAGTACAGCCTGGACAGATTGCAAAAAAGATCACCGCGATCGGAGGCGGCAGGGATTTTGAGGGGACCATTCTTGGTTAGCGAAATCAAATTTCCACCAGTTGAAAGGTGAATTGGCCACTTTATGCCAACCCCGGATTTGAGTTGAACCTGATTTGGGTCACAAAAACTGAGAAGCGGCTCCCCGCGAAGATTGGACGCAAAATGAACATGGGGCCATAAAATTATGGGTTTCCATTGGCACCCAAGCCATCCGGCCAGTTTCGAGGAGATTCCAACCCCCAAAGCGGGCAATGGGCCACTTGTGCTGCATTGCCTTGACCCCACAACTCCGCCCAGCCCAGCCAAACGGGTGTCTTTTTGAGGGTACCTGGATCGCCAGTTGCTAATTCTTGTGTTTTTTTTCCATGCACTTTACCCCAACAACCAGCAGCAGTGGCTGAAAAAAAAGCGGCAAAACTTGGCTATCTAGGTACCCAGTTTTGGCAGGGCAGGAAAATTCCAAAACTCTGGGTACTCATTTTTCGGCAGGGCAGCCAGAACCCGAAACCCAAAGAATCCCACCATCCTTGGGGCTCCCTCCCGTGACGGGAGCGCCCTCTATGTGCCTGGCCTCGGCCTTCGCGATCGCCGCCTTCTTCACCAGCCGCCTGCGCCACGGATCGCCCGAACCCTTCGCCAAGAAACCGCGCGTTGATGCCATGGAGCGCGTTTTGTGGCCAGCTTTTTTTCGTGGAAAGAGAGGAGCGGGCAGCTGGAATGCTTCAACAAAACCGGCTAAAAACCCAAGATGAAGTAACTTCGCTTTGGTTAGGTGGAATGTGGGGGTACGGGTAAGGGATGCGGGGGTTCAAATTTATTCAGACAAACCCATCGGAAGCTGATTCGGTGTGCATGGTTTTCCCAGTCTGTCCATTTCTCGACAACTTTGGGTTCATCTTTTGGTACCCAGAAAAATATGGGCTTGTCTGTTGTTCCGGGTACCTTTTTGTTGGTGATATTCAAGGGAAACCAAAAGGAAACCCAACCATTTTGGGGGGTCCGGTCCAGCCTTAAAAAGACACTTCAAAAGAGGCATCTTCAGAGCCATGCACTTTTCACCTGAGCCAGGCTCAATATTTATTGTGTGCCCTCTGTACTTTTGGGTTGTCCGTTTCCTCAAGCGACCTTGGCGAGTGTACCCCATGTCAACACAGAAGACTACAGCAAACATATTCAGCTTCCCTCTAATTGGTGGTCTAGATTGTCCTGGGGGGGTTCCGGGGCTGGGGGTCCCCATTTGATCCCTCAAGAGGATCAGATCGCACCACCAATCCCTACCGAGTAAGGGTTACCTGAGTCACAATCAAAACCCGGTATTAAAATGGTCTACCCAGAACCATGTAAGAATTAAGAAGGCGGCCGCAGCTATTTATGGCTGGGATCGTCCCTTACTTATCTTCATCTACCCGGGTTTTGATTGTGACTCACCCGAAATATCGGCCTCTCAACTCAAAATGACCTGACAGTCGCTTGCGAGCGCACGTGGTCTTGGCTTCTTGGATGGCATCCTTGAGCACCAGAATCACACCGCCTGACGCAGTTACGCGAATCCGTCCCGAAAGAAACGGTTCCAACAAAAGTCGTGGTCAAAATCGATTTTGGAAGGTAGCCTTTGTTTCCCTTTTGAAGGTCACACAAAAGGAAGAAACAAAAACATGGCATCTCGTGTTTGAACAATTGTTGGATGGCTAAAAACAAGCTGTCGCACATGAAGTAATCCTTCAATGGCGTCTCAAACCAAAAAATATTGCAACTTCTTAGAAGCAATTTACACGAGCCACGGTCAGAATATTTGGATGCAAATGAGCTGCAACCAATAAGTCCTAGGATTCTACCCAGCTGATTGTGCTTTGGTGCAAGCGATCCATGCCCATCTTCGCTCGGACTGAGCCTGTTTTGGAGATTATCCGGACGAGAACTGACATGAAAGCGGGGTAAATGACATGGCCGGCAAGCCTATTGTGAGGCTCGGTGCCAATCTTCGGGGCAACCGCGAAATGTAACGGAACCCCCCCGGCAACATTTCAAGGCTAAGTTTGTTCTTTCGGGAGACCACGAGATGTAAGGGAACCGGGCCCCTCCCCTTCCCCCCCCCAAAAAAAAAAACACAACGGAAGCCCGTTGAAACAAAATCTGAGACTCGCTCGGCTCCCCTTCGCCCGGCAAGCCCCAACAGCTCGAAGCAAAGTCAACAGCCGCGCTTAGCCTTCGCCCATCATCTTCTCCACCTCCGCCGAGGACTCCATCTGCTCCGCCTATTCGATCCGCGCAGGCGAAGACATCGAGCCAGCGGAAGAAAAAAAAAAAAAAAAAACGCGGGGGGGGGGGGGGGGGGGCGCAGGGATGTGACGGAGGTCATATTATTGTTTGGAGGACTCGGACCGAACCTGGCTCCAAACCGCCAATTGGGTCTCATGTACAAAAACGCTCTGCCGCCACCTTGAACAGGGGCTTCCCCGCATCGTTCCCGCCCTTTTCAAATGAAGAGCTTTGGCCCCACACCGAAGTGAAGCATCCAACTCTCAGTTGCCCAGCTTGGACCCAGGCATAGGTCCACCTTTTGGGGCCTTCCCTACGGCTAAGGAACCCCAGCCCGAAGGAACCCGAGGGTTCTCAACGAACTTCTCTACCTAGCCTAGCCCTTAAAGATTCCAGAAGCATCGGAACGGAACCTACAAATTCAAAAACGGAGAAAAATAAAAAAGAAGAAGAAGAAAAAAAAGAAGAAGAAAAAGATCCGGCCACTTGGTGCTCTTTCAGGCCACCGGTTCTTTCTTTTGTTGTTGTTGTTGTTTTTTCCGCATTCGCTGCCTGGCGCTTGGCGGCCATGGCGCCAGCCACACGCCGCTCCAGAAGCTTCTCCTCGCAGCTTTTTTCGGGGAGGACGGCTTGGGGCCTAAGGTTCCATCACGAAACCATGGGGGAACACGATGTTGTGTATATATATATATATATATATACACCCTGGGATTCAATTCTGTCAGTTACCACCATCTGAACAATGTACCCTGAGCCATGGTTGGAATTAGGAAACCCGGCAAAAAACAATCACTTTCTTGCCTGGTTAGTGGAAAACAATGGGAGCCCAAAAAAGCAAAAAAAAAAAAAACAAAAACAAAAGCAAGAACACAAGATTTATACCCTGGGATTCAATTTATGTCAGTTCAACAATAACATAGTATGCACTCCAAAAGTGCCTGACTGTCAGTACTGAAAAAGAACAAATCTTCGGCTGAAAAGGCACGAAGCTGTTGGTGGAAATCCATTTGTGAGAGGTGAACATATACCCTTGGAGCGGAAACCATCTTAGCTCCTGAGCTGCATAGAACCGAGCCAAAATCTTGGTCTTCAAACCGGAGTCCAAGCTTGAAGCCAAAAATTGGGTGACCTGTTAAATGGGATCTAATCTACACACATGGTCCTTTGGTGCAAGCCGTAAAATTTGCTGCCTTCCCTGCACAAATCGCTTGCTCTTCAGTTGTTTTTCGACTTCATCTTCAATCATCCCAGCTGTTTGTTGCGGGCCGAACCCACCTAGATAGCCAAGTTGCTGTTTTTGTTCAGTCACTGTTGCTGGGGTTTGGGATAAAGTGCATAGAAGAAAAACGATCGCCACTGGCCATCCAGGCAGTTGCGTTTGTTTTCCTCAGATGGAATCCAGGCCGCCGCGAAAAAGCCCTTCCTTTTCGCGTCTGGCTCCCAACCCGAAAACTGCTCTGGTGAGAAAATAAGCTCAGATGATATCCCCAACAGCATGCGGTGCTCTTTTCAGTGCTCACAAAACCTCGTGGAACCCTCGTGGAACCCTTGTGGAACCCTGGTGGAACTCTGCTGGAACCCTGGTGGAACCCTTGTGGAACCCTGGTGGAACCCTGGTGGAACCCTGGTGGAACCTTAAGTCAGGGCCGCCCCGAACCACGCCGGAGCCTATCTGGGCTGAGACCCCAAAGCTTTCAGCTGTTGGGGAAAAAGCCAGTTGCTGGTGCTCAGCAGGGAGTGAGGGAATGGACCTGGAGATTCCCCTAAAAGGAAACCACCGTTGGATCCCAAAACGGTTTTGACCCACGGCCACATCTTCCTCCCGCCTTGTCGTTGGCCAGCTCCAGGGCATCCGCCAGGTCCCGCAGCTGCTGCTGGAAGGAGACCAACTCCTCGAAGCCGTGGTTGGGGCGCGAGCGTTGTTTTTGCGGGTTCGGAGCGCTTGGCTTCGGCTGGTTTAGGGCTGGTTGAGGGTTGGTTCAGGGCTAGTTGAGGGTGGGTTTAGGCTTGGTTTAGGGCTGGTGTCGGAGCCTTCGGCTTGACACTTTCGACTTTGAAAGGAAGCTCCCAGACACTCGATGGAAGAAAGCGAGCAGCTAGACTTCGTTGGCCTTTCCGGAGGCTAGTCGGAAGGAAGCTTTTCCCAGAAAGCCTTCAAATGGCACCAAGCCTTAAGGAGTCCTGAGAGCTTCCATGGAATCGCTGGAGCTTGACACTTTCAACTAACAGCGGAAGGAAGCTGCCCCCAGACACTCGAGACAGCAGGAAGAAAGCTGCCCCAATTGAGTATGGGTGAAAATGAGTCGCCAGGAAATTGGACCGCAGGTTTTAGTGAGTCCTTTCCATTTACAGTACCCGGGCAAGCCATGTTGGGGTTCCCCCCAGTTGTGACCCCTTCCATGGACTCGCCTCGAGGGTGATTCATCTGAAAAAAATGTTCCAGGGGTGGTTATCAATCTTGGGAAGTAAAAACAGGCGGGCAAGGGCCGTGTTTTTTTTTTTCCCCAGGGCTGGACACTCCCTCGGACTAGCTTGCGGGGAACTCAAGTCTAAAGTCTTGGGGGGGAGTTGATGCAGATTCACCTGGAAACTGCCATGGTTTTATAGAAACCCAAAAAGGCCTCTTTGGGGCTATAGGAGATGCCGAAGGAACCCATCAAGGCGAGGAGAAGCTTCGTTAATCATGTTACCCCATGGAGGATTGCCACGAGGGCACACCCCCAACTTCAACCGACTTGAGGAGGTCGTAGGTAAAGCTAAAGATCGCCATGGTAAGGGAACCACGAAGTCAAAAACCGCAAGGGAAGTGTTGTCCTTTGGGTTTCCTTTAGAACCAACCAAAAAAGGGATCTCCTAAGCAAAAAAGATGACCCAAATCGCCGCTAGCTACTCGAAGTAAACACAATATCTATCCCAGTCCGACTGGGCGCCTGGCTGTTTCAGGGACGCCAGCCTGCTTGGCTGCCGTGTAGGCCTGCTTCGCAGCCTGCGCGATGTGGCTTGCGCAGAAAGAACGTCGATCTCAGTTGCTTTCTGCTGGCTATAGAGATCGTCGATTGGCAATGGAAGCTTTGGGAAACTGAAAGGAACCGAGCTCCGTTTTGAGGGGTCGATGCACCAACGTTTGTTTGAGGGAGGGGTCCGAATCCCAAAAAAACGACGAGCCACGGAAAATTTACGTGGAGTTGCGATACCCGACTCTCTGGCTCAAATCACTTCCCGAAAAAGGACATCGGCATATTTTGTGGATTGGACCGCATTTTCACAAGAGGATGTGAGGGTTGATCAAAAGGTCCGATAAACATGGGATGACCATTGACCACGCAAAACACGATATGTCCCACTAAACGGGAAAAGTGACCCATGGTCATTTAGGGGCAAGGAATATTGATCAACCCCATGTCATGCTAATGTATGTCCACCAGTTGCTGCAGGAGGTTCCGATTTTGGGGCTGGGTTGAAGAGAAGCCAACAGGAAAACGACTAATTTTGTTGGGACGCCCTCATTTGGACAATACACCCACACGACGACCCCTACCAACATTCACCAACATTCACCAACATTCACCAACATTCACCAACATTCACCAACATTCACCAAGCACCGTGGGGAAGACTAACTGGGCCAAAGCAGGTTTGGTGCGGTTGGGGGCCTAGCGCATAAGAAAAAAGGATCAAAACTTATGAACCCATGTTGTTGGTTAGTCTTTAAAAAGAAACCAAAATCACACCGTTACCATTTCGGGGTGCCACATTCTATTTCAAGAAACACCCACAGGACAAAAATGCTTCCTCAAATCTCCCCTTGAAACAAGACACCTAAAGGAAAAGAGATTAGCGGCCCAAAAGGCGATGATTCAAAACCACGGGCAAATGTGGGCACGGGAGTCGGTACCCCCCATTTTGCTGGTGTTAACGAGAAACCACAAGGAAAACCACTCTCTTTTTTTTGGGGTCCAACCTTAACAGACACACCCAAAAAAGGACTCCCCCCCCTTTTGTTCCTGGCTTTCATGAGAAACCCTACTCGTGTTTGATTGTCTCTTTTGTTTTGGGGGAGAGGGGTTCCCTTACCCAAAAAAAGAACACGAGCCACCCGGGAGAAAAAACATATTATATATATACAAAGACATTTTCGGGGGGGCCGGAGCCCTCCGGGTCGATCCTGGAGCTCCTGCGCCGCCAGGGCCGCCGCCACCGCCTCCTTGGCCATCTCCCGGCGCCGCGCGCCTCGCGAGCGAAGCGCGGGCTGGCGGGGAGCGGCACCAAAAGGGTCCGCGAGCGAGCAGCTCGCAGGTGGCTCCCGGCTCTCCCCCCCCCGTTTTCGGGTTTAGGGTGGGTTTTCTTGGTTCGAGAAAACCCCCCCGGAATTGGTCTTGGTTGGAGGATGTTGGAGGAGAAAGCTTTGGTGAACGGGAGAGACCCCGGGCGAAACGGGGTTTACTGGCGGTGGCTTTCTTGGGAGCCTGTGGAAAATCGGAGAAACTAACGTGGATGGAAAATCCGGGGATCCCAGAACTCCGAGAACTCCGAGAACTCGGCCTGCAGAAGCCCTGGTTGAGTTGATTCCCCCACGAAAATGCCCACAAACTACGCAGAATCGTGGAAGTCACAGCCACTTGTATGTGGCAAGGTTACCCCGCATGCAAAAGCAGTCCATCCACGAAGTCAACAAGTCAACATGCCCACATAAATTGGCAGCGACTTCAACAAGGTTTCATTTCGTGGGTGCGGTCAGGTTTGGAGCCCGACATCTGGTGGCTAGGGCTGGAGAAACCCCGTTGAGTCACCAGAACCAGGCCAACACACCATGTTTTCTTCCAAACAACTGTTGCGGATCGAGCCAGTTTGCAACCAGAACACTCTCAAAAATGCGAAATGCGCGTTTCGGAGGCTGTCGCCAATCTCTCTGGGAGATGGTGTGATGCAGGGTTCCGTGCGCTATGTCCCCCAAAGAAGACTCAAATCCAAGGGTTTCCCCCTTCTAGCGAAATGTCTTTCTTTAGAGGACCCACAAAACATGGGGGTGTTCTTGTTGGTTTTTAAAGCCGCAAAGCAACCGGGGGACCAAGCCGCGAAAAACGAACGAGCCACCCAAACCAACCCGGGCATTCCGCGCCTCGCAAGACCTCCAGCAGCTCTTCCGCTTCCTGGCGAAAGCCGGGTTTGGCCTCGAAAGTCCTCACTTCAGTGGACAACCACCCCCCCCTCACCGACAGCGGGGGTGAAGGGGGGTGGGGGGGGGGGAGGTTTCGCTGGTCTTCCCTACCAAAGGCAAAATGGTACCGTGAATTGAACTCCAAAAGTCATGTTTAAGGACCAAATGGGAGGTTAGGGTTGGACCCCCAAAACGGATTGTCGGTTGTACTGTCGCGACAAACACCAATCCAAAAAAACAAAATGCGAAAAAAAAAAAGAAAAAAAAAAGAAGAAAAAAAACAGTAAAAAGAAATGGGGGGAAAAAAACAAAAACAAAAAAACTCCAAACTGCATCTGGCCCCTTTTGCGGGTCTGTGTCAAGCATTTAACCAACTTTTTGGGCCTAAGGGAACCCACACGGACACCGCCCAGCTCTGCCATAGACAAGCTGCTCAAGCTGCTCAACTGGCAGAAAGAAGCTCAGCTAGGCACAACTCCCGTTCCGAGTGGGTAAGTCAAGATGACTAAACCAAACATGGGGGGGAGAGATGCGGATTGACTAGCTAGCGAGTTCCATCGCTAGCTCATTTGCTTCTCAGCCAGGCGTCTTGGCAGCTGGTCAACTGGCTGAGTAGCTAATTGGCTTTCTGCAGGCTGGTTGCTGTCGCTGATGGCTAGCTGGATGGTCAGCTACTTGGGCAAGTCAACAAGTTTCTTGTTGTTCTTTTCGGTGAAAGAGCTGTTCCAGTAGCTTTGACGCGCATGAATCTTAAAGAGCCTGCAAAATGGAGAAACTGCGTGAACAGCCACAAGCACGAAGGGACAAGAAGCCAGCAGGGTGTGGCTCAAAATCAAACAGGAGGGGCAAACCGCAGGGTTTGGTCCATGTTTCCACTTGCCAGGGCAACCCATTTTGGAATTCCGTTTTTTTGAGCCACAGCCAGCACAAGGAAAAAAACATCAACCTCTTCAAAGATCAGAGTTGCACCTGCGGAAGCTGATATCCATCATTGAAAGCCTCATGGTTACAGGACATATCCCACTTGGCTCAAGTACAAAAGCGGAAGTCCAATGTGCGACGGGCCCACGTTGGACTTGAAACAGAGGCACGTGGGTGTGCTTCCTTTTTTTAGGGACCTCCCAAAATGGTGGTGTAATGGGTGTGTCCTTTTGCAGGGGACCCCCCAAAATGGTGCTTTTTTGCATTGCCGGACTGCACAGTTTGGGAATGAACTCTTTGGGACTCTTTGGGCATCCAGCAATTTTTAGACCCTTCCTCCGACAGGTGCAACAAAAACTGAGGGAGGGTACATGCTTGGATGTATCATTGCACATGGGTTCTGTGTTGTTTCTTTTAACCAAAGCTCATGTTCAGTGAGAATCTCCCCCTAAACCCCTCTCTGAACCACACTGAACCCACCCTAAGCCCACCTTAACCCTTGACTTAGACACTGCGCCAACTTCCAAACTCCATCTAACCTCCTACTAGAACCCACCCTCCAACCTCAACCTCTGATATATGGCCATGGGTCAAAAGGTTGTACCCCCCAGTGAACATCCCAATCCCCACTAAAATAGACTAAAATGGGTGGTGCACCTATCCCAAAAATGGGATCCCATTGGTTTTGACCCACAGCCATATGGGTTAGCCTTCCACAAACACCACGCCTGGATGTCTGCATGTGGGACACCGCAAGATTGCGCCAGCCTCAGCGAAACTAAGAGCTTGGCTTTTCCTCGACCCATGCTTTTCCTCGAATGCGTTGGACAGAACTAAAATCAAAAACAACAACACTAGAAGCACCCATACGGCCAAGTCCCGATCTTTCAATCAACTGATCCATCTGTTCCTGTTCGTCAGCTGCATGTCCACCTTCAAAAGTGGCGAGCCTTGGCTTTCACTGGGACCGGGAGATGACATAGACAGAAGGTAAAGAGAGGCGGGGCGGGAGAGAATGTGGCTGTGGCTCAAAAAACCGGAATTCTAAATTGGGTTGCCCTGGTAAGTGGAAACATGGACCAAAACCTGCGGGCATCTCTTCACTGTTAACTGCCTCTCTGTCACTCTTTCCTTATCCTTCCCTTCCCTTTCCCCTTGCACATCCATGACTCACAAACAACCGCAGGGCAAATCAGCAGCGACTATGGGCTCAAGGCCTTGCTTTGCGAAGCCCTCATTGAACCCGATTCTCACTTCCGATCGAGTGGACTGGTTAAAACAAACAAAAAACTCTACTTGCTTACCACTAAAATGGTCCAAACCCAAAAGTTGAAGTCAGGCAACTCAGGAAGTTAATAGATCAGGGAGGCGCCTTTACTAATTGACCAACAGAGACTTTGAGAGCGCTATCGATTGCATGAGCTGTCTCGATTGCACGTAGAAAGCCCGAGTCCTGGCTGAGGTCTCACCAACAGCTGCAAATAAAGGCTGCACTCTTTGCACGTAGACTTCCCAAAAACGACGCATGCGTTCCCGAAAACAAAAACGGAAGGGCCTTTAGGAGGAAGGGACTTCGTTCAACCAAAAACAGAGAGAGAGAGAGAGAGAGAGGGAGAGAGCGGGAGAGAGAGGGAGAGAGAGAGAGAGAGAGGCAGAGAGCGGGAGAGAGAGGGAGAGAGAGAGAGAGAGAGAGAGAGAGAGGCAGAGAGAGAGAGAGAGAGACAGAGAGAGAGCACCATCTGGCAGGTGCTGGATACCGAGCGCGGCGCGGGAGCCACGCCTCGCCATCATAAGTGCTTTTGGCAAAATATATGGCCCTGGTAGATGGAATCAAACCCATCTAAACCAGTAGAACCCATCTATTTTTAATCAAACTAACCGATCAAAAGGAACACCTATCTTCCTGGGTTATATTCTGGTTGGGACTTTTTCCACAAATCCAACTCTTAACTCTAAACAGCTACAAAAAGTTATGCTCGCCCTCCAAAACCCCGATTTCGGTGGTCGCTTCGTTTCTGGGCCACCGCGCTGCAGCGCCGCCTCCAGCTCCGCGAGGCGAGCGCTGAGGCTGTCGCCCTCGGACTTCACCAGCTCGCGCAGCCTGGAGACGGCCAGGTGGCCACCCAGAAATCAGTCAGAACCCCCCCCCCCCATGGTTGGGGTGGGGGTGGGGTGGGGTGGGGTGGGGGAAAAAAATGTAGAAAAGGCTGATTTCAGGGGGTAGGGGGTAGATGGTTGGGGTGGGGGTGGGGTGAATCTGCATCTCAAAATATGGTAGGTCCTCCAGAGAGGTTAGAACAAGGGTACGCTTTACTTCACGGTGGCTGTGGCCCACCAAAACGTCCGAACCCATGTGAATCTGGCTGAGGTCCACCCATGTGAATCTGCCATGGCTCAAAATCCAAATCGTGCCCCAGAAAACATCCGATTCAATCCAACCACTAAAATCGGCTCCAAAATGGGTGGTGAATTCACCACCAACCAAAATGGGATCCAAAAAAAGGGACCGGCATCCAAGACCCAAGAAGGGCGCCTTGGCTAAGCCTTGGGCCCGGGAGGGCGAGGCGGGTGGGCGGGTGGGCATGTAGCCCAGGGGTTAACTTATGAATGACCAGCCCCGGACACCCTAAGGTAAATCTATGGTTCAGGGATCCTTACAAGAAAACACCGGAACATTGCAACTTGTAAATGGTGGTGTGCAACTTTGTTTTGGTGTTGAAAAAGCAACATGTTTCAATTGGTTGCAAAATGTATCTTTTAAGGACCCGTAAAGGAAAGTCTTTTCAGTGGTTGGACATTCTCCGAGAATCTGTGACACAAAAGTTGTTTAATGTCCCCATCACGCCTGTACCCCTTCAAAGATCCATCCTTCTGGGCCACATCTCCCCTAGGTCCTCCTGTAGAGAGGATAGAATAAGGGTACCCTTTTTCTGTAGTCTATTTTAGTAGGGGAGCCCCCCAACCCAAAAAGGGGGTTAAAAAGGGCACCTAGCTGGGGAACCCGAGCGCCTCATTTTGGCGTTCTCCCTTCGCGCGAGCTCCGCCAAGATCTTCTTCAGGCACTCGTCCGCGGCGGCTGCGCACAAAAAACAAAGAGCGACAGCACGGAGACTAAGGAGAGCAAAAGGCAACCCGTCAATTTTAGGCCAACACATACGGACATTGGCGAGAAAATTTGTGAACTGGCCAAGACACGAAGGAAAAAAAGGCCCAGACTCCAAGAAGCTAAGAAGCCAAGAAGCTAAGAAGCTAAGAAGCCAAATAAAGAAAAAGCCCGTATTTAAAAAAAAAAAAAAAAGCAATAGCCCTCCCAAGGAAGGCAAAGGCAACCCGTCAAGTTTAGGCTGGCTCCCCTATATCGAGCCAACACATCCGGACGTTGGCGAAATATGCAAACTGGCCACAACACGAGGAACAAATCATTGCATAAAGGGGAAACGGAAAATCCCCCCGTTTAGCCCGGAACAGAATCCACTTCGCACCACCCGGAAAAGAACTTACTCCAGTTCGGCTTGTTCCAAAATGTTGGTAGGTGGTTCTGTGGTTCTGCCACAAACAGTCACTTTGAAATCGAAAGAGGGTCAAACCTGTCATAACCTTGTTCTAAGCCAAAGTGGTTGATTCCCATCCCTATCACTTTGTCACGTTGAAGCAAAATCTTACCACAAAAAGGGTCCAGGAAATCTATGCACTGCAGGCCTTGCAAAGCACCAGTCGTGTGCAGAGAAACGTGTCTGTAAAGCAATGACTCCAAGTTCAGCCAAACCTCAATTGGCGGTTTGGATTTCCAATCGACTCTAGACCAAGGGATTGAATCGAGCCAACCCAAACCGCCGAACCAAACCTGGCAGAGTGGCTTCAACAGGCCGCCCAGGTCGGATTTTTCGAGCGCACGGAAGCCGAAGCGAAGAAGTATTTAGCTTGACCTTGACCTGGAAGCCACGGCCCAAAATATGCGACTTGCCGCCAAACTCGGGCCGACACATGGGGGGGGGGGGTTGGGGGGGTTGGGGGGGGGGAGGGGACCCACAAAGTGGGCGGTGTCCCATTGGTCTCTGCAATTGATCACTGACCCTTTTGACTCTACATGTCATGACGTTGCGGCTCGCAGAGGGGGCCCCTTCTTTTGCAGCCAAACCTGTGGCGACCAAGCCATGGACACTTTTCCTTGAGGAGGAAAATCAGCGCGTGAGCCATCGAGGGTGGCTATTGCAGTCTCCCTGCAAAACAATCTTACAACGGGAAGCCTCCACAAACACGCATCGGAGAAAGTGAACTAAACTACTGGACCGTTCCCAAGCAGTGTCCCTCCTGGCCTATCACATCTTCTGCCACGCCCACCTGCGAAATCACCGACTTGTCATGGCATGTCTCCTTTTAGGAGACCCCCCAAAAAAATGATTTGGCTCTCCTTTTGGCTTCCCTTTAAAACCGCTGAAAAACGGGTACCCCCAAAAAAGAAAAACCGACCCATGTGGGCAATTGAGGAGCTCCACCGTGCTTGGATTTCAGACCACCCCGGGTCCGCCAGGTGGAAGAAGGGCCTTTTAGTGTGAAATGGCCATGGGTCAACAGTGAACATCCCAATCCTCACTAAAATAAAGCCTCAAATGGGTGGTGCGCCTACGCCAAAATGGAGCCATAGGTTGTGCCCTACAGCCAGTTTGTTTGGAAGGGGGTCTGAAGCCCTCCCAGAGAAGTTGCAAAAGGATTTTTGTTCTGACCCTGGATGGGTTCTAACAAGGCTCTAGGATGCGAAAAACCCAGGGTTTGTCAGAACCTGTTTAGGAAGCCCTCAAGAAAATGGCGGCAACTGAAGGTCTGTCAGGATGTAGGTGTGTTGTTTGTTTCTCGGCACGCCTTTTCAGGCTGGTTCAAAGGGAAGCAGGAAGGAAAACCGCCGTTTTGGGCGCTTCAAATCCCTATTTTGACATGCCCATCTCCAAAGCTTGGGAGTCTGGCAGAATCCGACGCCAGTCGAGCGATGGCAATACGCAACTTGGTCTTCCTATTTTCTTATCAAGCCGAAGGCTTTCCGGGAGGAAACCACGTATTTGTTCAGGTGTTTTGGGCCTTCGCATGCTTTAAACGCGCGTTTCCGGAGGCGGGCGGCATGAGTTCTGCTGTTGATTTTATTTAAGTTGAATTGCATTTTGCTGATTTGAGCGAGGCGTGTTTGGGTGGGCGTCGCTGCGAAACATCCCCAGCAATAGTGTGCTGTTGAAAGTCTATGTTTCGGATATTTGAAGGGGGGTTGCTGTCATCCATGTATGAATGATTTTGGGAAACATCGGTTTTTGCATTGCCTGCATTCCCTGCATTCCCAGCACTCCTGCCATCCCCAGTGTCCGGCCAAACTCATGACATGCTGGAAATGAGCCGTGTGTCTGGCCTGGAACATCCTGATGACTTCGACAAATGAACGACTTTGCCGGAACAAGTTGTAGCGATTATGCAACATATTCCCACTTCGTGGCACTTGAGAGCTTGGAGTCCTCCTGGGCCCACAACAAAACCTCCCCGGCAGGCCTCCTTTGCATGCAGCATGGCACGACGGATCTCCTGAAGAGAGTTCTCCAGGCACTAGCGATGCGAAAGACTGGAGGCAAAGGGCCAAGCCATGCGATCTTGTTTTTGCACGGGATCCGCTTTTGAATTGGTGAAGAGGAACTCACATAGGCTCCTTCTGGGGGAAATAGATGGGTTCCCTGGTAGATGAGTAAACCACCTGGTAAACCAGGGCCATCTATTCTATTGCCAGAACAACCAAAAACGACACCTATGGGAACTCACCTGAACCACGCCCATTTCAGGAAACTGTCAGCGTCTCTTTCGGGACAAGTTGTGAGGCACTGTCCAAGCAGACTTGCAGGGCCTCTCGCTGAAGTTTCAGACTTCCTGGTGGCTCTTGGAGCACAGGTGACCTTACTTTGGAAAAATAGATTGGACACTCCCTGCTAAATGGAAGGCATAAAACTCATCTAAACCAGTGGAACCCAAGTATCTGTAACAACCCCCCTCGCCTAAAAAATGAACAGAACTGAAAAGACGAAAACTTGCCAAGAACAGTGAGGACAATCCTCGTACCCTCTCTTGGACACCAAATGTGTTCAGCAAACTAGAGAGCGAGCGTGTCGCATGGAACGGCAAACTGCATCAGAATGTAAAACACTCGACACAAGGGGGGATGTCCAGGTGGTAGGTGGGTTAATAAGGGCGAGTTTGACGTCGGGAGATGGTTTCAAGATAGAGGAAGGATAGGGTTGGGGAGGGATTAAGGCGGGATTAAATAAGATAATTATGGGTTTTGAAATGATTGTGGACTGAGGCTGGTGTGTTTAAGGCCGGTTGAGGCCAGAATGGGTGGAGGGTCAGATTTGGAGTTATGCTTTACGGTCGGTCAAAGTTGCTGACTAACACGGAACCCACCGGAGTGTCCCTGCTAAAGGAAATGGCCATGGGTCAAAACCCCTTTTCCCCCAGTGAACGCCCCAGTCCCCAGTAAATAAAGCCTAAAATGGATGGTGCACCTATCCCAAAATGGGATCCCATTGGTTTTGAACCATGGCCATAAATGGATTTCGCAACCATCCGTCGTATCCTAGGTCCTCCAGTAGAGAGGATAGAATAAGGATACCTTGTTTTTTGTGTAGTCCATTTTAGTAGGGGAATCCTCCCAACCAAAAAAGTTGCTAAAAGGGCACTACTGGGGGACCCAGTATCTCTCACGTCGAAGCCCAGCTCTGCATCGGCTCTCAGAGCTCCTCTGGCTCCGCGTGAGAGCAGGCCGTCTGGAGGTTGTGCCTCAGAGGGTGTTCCAACCTGTGATCATAGCCAAATGGCGGTGACTTGGAAGGAAGAAACCAACAGGAAACCATAAGAAGCCATAAGAAGCCAACAGGAAACCAACAGGAAACCAAGAAACTAACAGGAAACCACAAGAAAAACCAACAGGAAGCACCTAAATTGTGCTTTTTCTTTTTCTCTTTGGACCCCAAAATGGATCTCGGGCTTTTCCTTGTAGCTTCCCTTTAAACACCACCAAGGGGCACCGAAGAACCAAAACAACCCACACCCAAATCAGCGCAGCCTCCACTTTGTTCCCCAAAACCCCAAACCCGAAGCGACCTGACGAATGAGCCCTCGACTCGGCGGCACTCCGGATCTGCGCGCGTGCCATTTCGGTCACAAGTCGAGTTTTGCATCTCTGGGCGTGCCTTTTGAGGGCATTCGCTTTCTGGTTGACTAGGTTCTCCAGTAGAGAGGTTAGAATAAGGGTACCCTTTTTCTGTAGTCTATTTTAGCAGGGGAATCCTCCCAACCAAAAAAGGGCAAAAGGGCACTACTGGGGGACCTAGTTGAAGGGAAACCAAAGGAAACTTGCAGAAACCTATGAGTCTCCTCATTTGAGAAACCAACTTCCAACCCGTGCAAACACCAAACCTCCATCTCCACGATCTCGTGCAAGACCTGCACCGCGGCATCGATGTCCTGAACAGGCCGCTGCGGAGGGGGGTTGCGGGCGAATTCTCACGTTGCCCCCTTGAAACCTCCAACGAAGACTGGAGGGGTTTGGGGGGAAGGAGGAGGGGGGTTGGGGGCGGGAATTCTCAACCAGGGGAATTCTCAGCTGGCGGGCTTTGGGGCTGTCTTTGGGAGATGGCAGACGCAGTTTCATGATAAGCGTGTCTCACTCGCAAACCCAGCCTCTTGGGGGATGAAGTCTTCCTGGCGACCGCACAACATTTCTGACTGGAAGTGGGCACGAGGCCTTTTCAAGATCGTCTGCCAAATCTCCCGGTGTGCATTTATGATCGCTGGAAAGGGGGTACACAACTCAAAAATGGATCGTCCCTCAGCATCCGAGATGCATCCCATTCACTCTGTCACATTCACGCCACCCCCACACACCAACAAAACCTGCTGCCAAAGGGGTCTACCAATACCACGCAAAGAATGCAAAAGGTCAAAGACTGGCAGTCCCCGCTCAAACTGCCCGGGTGCTAGCCCCCAGCCCTCCAAAGAATGGCGCGGACGCTCCAACAACCATAAAAAAAAGTTTACCGATTTCGCGGCCCTGGGGAGCGATGGCCATCCCGGGATTTCAACTGAAACCCCTATGCAAAACATGACTGAGCTTCCTTTTCTCCACTCGCTATTGCTCATGGCTGCATTGCAGGCTATCCTTGGTGATTGGAAAACGGAGACCCATTTTGTAGTTTTGGCGGGCGAAGGGCGGCCTTTTTCTCAAGTTGTCTTCGGCAAGGTGAAGGATGAAGCAGTCGGTTGGGATGAAGCAGGCAAAACGACAATCCCACTGCTGTCAGTCACAAGATCGGCGCCCTCCGCCGCCTGAGCGGACTGCAAGCAAATCTCGATCTGCTCCTTGCTCCGCATACTTCGGGCCTTCTGCAGAGCCTAGGCTTCAGGCCGGGTGAGACAGGCTTCCACTCAACTGGGAGGGCTTTCCCCAAACACAAATAAATACTTCTGGAAACCCCCGCACGAGCCGTCGCATTCTGAAACAGAAAAAAAAGAAGGAGAGCTCCTAGTCTTAGCTCCGTTTCTTTCCCAGGTCCCTGCTCCAAGGACTGATTCTGGTCGCGGGCCTCTCCATGTTTGATCATACGTCGTATCAATAGCCTGGTTCATGGCAGTAGAAGAATCTTCTTGCAGGGGGCACAGCTGCACTCCATGCACTGAATCAGTGAATCGCCTTGAGACTGGCATGCCTTTGCGTTCTGCATAACTTGGAGCCACACCCGCAATGCTTCTGCTCGCCGTTGTGACTCCCGTTCTGCTTCACGTGCAGCTCGTTCTGCTTCTTCACGTGCTTCTCTTTCTGCTTGTTCACGAGCTTCTCTTTCTGCTTTCTCACGAACTTCTCTTTCTGCCTTTTCACGAGCTTCTCTTTCGGCTTTCTCACGTGCTTCTCTTTCTGCTTTTTCACGAGCTTCTCTTTCTGCTTTCTCACGTGCTTCTCTTTCTGCCTTTTCACGTGCTTCTCTTTCTGCCTTTTCACGTGCTTCTCTTTCTGCCTTTTCACGGGCTGCCCTCTCCCGTGCTTCTTGCTCTGCTTTCTCACGGGCCTCTTCTTCTCTTTTCCGCTCGAGCTCCGCCTTTTCTCTCGCCTCTTCTGCTTCGTCCTGGGCCTCTGCTTTGGGTCGGGCCTCAGCTTTCGCCTCTTCACGCTCGGCTGCTTCTTTGGCAAGCCTCAAGCTGTTGGAAATCCAGAAGGACGAAAGATGAAACCTCAAGCCCATCAAAACGCCGACAACCGCCGTTCAGACCAAATCAAAACGTCTTCAAGGCCTTGATGGAAAGCTGCATTGATACCCAGACCCAGAGACAGCTTAGCATAAGGGTACCAACTTTTGTCTGTAGTCTATTTTAGTAAAAGGGCACCTAGCTGGGGGACCTAGTTTTCTGTGCTTCCTGGCGGTCGGTTTTTCCGAGTGCCCCATTAGATCCGCATCCACGCGCCTCTCCTCCTCCTCTCTCAACTCTTGCTCACTTGGGCCTGTCAAACTCATCCGGACGCCATGTGGGGCTTTGTGCGCTAAGAGTTCGACCGTTGCAATACAACACAATACAACACAACATAACATAACATGACATGATTTGATCTAACATGATAAGATGTGGTATAGCAGTTCGATAAGTTAACATCGTGTTCTCATATGTATGTCGTATCATATGATATTATATCAGAAGATGATGCGATGATGTATTATGTGACATGACATGACATGACATGACATGACATGACATGACATGACATGACATGACATGACATGACATGACATGACATGACATGACATGACATGACATGACATGACATGACATGACATGACATGACATGACATGACATGACATGACATGACATGACATGACATGACATGACATGACATGACATGACATGACATGACATGACATGACATGACATGACATGATATTATATGAGATGAGATGAGATGAGATGAGATGAGATTAGATGAGATGAGATGAGATGAGATGATGGCATCACGTAAAACAATAAAATATAATGCAATTCAAAACAATGTCTTGTCATGTCATGTCATGTCATAAATGATATGATATGATATGATATGATATGATATGATATGATATGATATAGTATGATGTTAAATATTGAATATGTATATATATATATATATACACACGCTTGAATGTGTGTGGCCAGGCACACAGTTGATGCAAAACCCCCTGCAAGTAAGCTTTGGCAACCTTCCCCCACACGGATCGACGCTTGCCCCCTCAAGATGACCCGTCAGCCAAAGTCGTGGTTCTTCTGCGGAGGGCTGTAATTGCTTCCCCAAACGCTGCCGAGCTGAACAACCAGAAACACGGCTTCCCCAGATGTGGCTCAAATTTAAGAGCTAGGGTTACGCAGGTGGTCTTTGTTTCCGTTTACCTAGGGACCATTTCGGGTACATCTTGTTGCACATGGCCATGGGTCAAAAACCCGTATTTTCAGTGAACATCCGATTCAATCCCCACTAAAATAGGACTAAAATGAGTGGTGTACCCACCCCAAAATGGGATCCCACTGGTTTTGACACCCACAGCCACATGGCAACACCTGGGGAAAATTCTGACCGCGGGAGGCACTGCCGGGACTGTTGGACCCAAGCTCAGAACAAAAACGGCCACTGCATCCAAACGAACAAAAAGCTCCTTTGGCTCTCAGGTCGTTTTCGGCTCCCAGTATTCGGCCAAACGCTTTCGGTGTTCCGCGGGAAAACCCGAAAACGGCCCATGGTGGGTTAACCCTTTTGTGTGTTTGTTTTTTTTTTACAGGGAAAAACAGAAAGCCATGGCCCACCCTGGTGCATGTGGGGGTTGGGCAAAAAACAAAGATGATATGTCCCACGAAAAAAAGGAAAGTGAGCCTTGGTCATTCGGGGGCCGAACGGAATATTGCTCAACCCCCATTTGTTTGACCCAATCTTGCCATCAACCCTGGCCTTTTGCCCGGCTGTTGCGCCCACCGGCGCACCTCCACCCCCCCGGCCCCGAACGCGCCTGGCGGCCTTACGGCTTGCAGCGCGTCCGAGGCGACGCAAAAAAAAGAAGAAGAAAACGCGGTCGGGCGAATTCGCGGCTCGCTCAAAACCGCACAACCATTTTTGAGACCACAGCTTCAGTCCTGTCCCGTCAAGGAAAATTGGCCAGGCTCCTTGTGCCCTCTGGCCCAAAAGACTATTCGCTACTCCGTCCTCAGATCCCCGGCCAAAAGTTTCACTAGTCGAAACGGACACCCAACCACTAAACCAATTAAACATTTCTACAAGCCTAAGGAACCGGACGGCTGAGAACCACCAAGGCTAGACTGGGACTTTGCGCGTGCTCAGGAATCGGGATCAAACTCCGAGAAGTCGGGCAGGCCGCCTTCCGTCGGGGGCCCGCCGATCTCCTCAATGATCTCCTTAGCCCGAAACAAAAACTCAAAAAAAGACGGCACACCAAACCTGAATCGACTTTGAGGAGGCTCACCCCCAACCCCTGGTCCTCTTTGAAGGGACTTTCAAAAGGTCGTTTAAGAAATGGTTGAAACCATGCATAGAAAGGGTTCTTCACCCAAAACAAAACACCACACGTGCCCCTCGGAGGCTCCTTTTTCGAACCCCCGCGAGAAAAACAAAAGACGGAGAAAGAAAGACGACTTCCAGATCCTTCCTTCCTTCCTTCCTTCCTTCCTTCCTTCCTTCCTTCCCTCCCTCCCTCCCTCCCTCCCTCCCTCCCTCCCTCCCTCCCTCCCTCCCTCCCTCCCTCCCTCCCTTCCGCGTTTTCCGCGCGGATTCTTCCCGCACAAAAAAAAAGGGCGCGCGTCTTCGGGAAAAAACCTCACAGCGCCCAGCGCTCGCTCGCAACGCTTGCGCTCGCTTGCGCGAGGCGCGTTCTGCTTCACGTCCAGGGGGATGCTGGCGTCGTGCTGCCGCTGCGCCTCCTGCTCCGCGCGCTCCGCCTGCTCCCGCGCCAGCTGCTCCGCGCGGATGATCCCCTGCTCGCAGGCCTCACGCTCCTCGGAAAAGGAAGCTCGACGCGCCGGGGGGGAAAAAAAAAGACGTGGCTTCGATTCCTGGCCATCCGGTTCTTTGGCTTCTTGGCCTTTTCGTGTTTAGTGCTTGGAAATTTCGAATTTTACCCACTAAAAGTACCTTTTGATATTTGGCTGTGGTTGTCAAAACCGTTTGGGATTCCATTTTGGGTGGTAGGTGAATTCACCACCCATTTTGGAACCTATTTTACAAGACACAACCACTTGGAGGCAGAGCCGGCCCCCACAACCCTGAAAACATGTTTTGCCTTATTCGGGTTCTCAGAACCCAAGTTAAGAAGGTGTCCCAATTGAGGAGCTTCAAGGCGTTCCTCGGGGACCCTGTCTCATGACAACCTTGTCTCATGACAACCTGTGTTTCCCACCGGTGAAGTGCATCCCGCGAACAGGGGCTTTGCTTCTGCCTGGATCGCCAGTTGCTATCACTTTTTCCATGCACCTTACCCCGAAAAACGATCGCAACAGTGACTGCAAAACACAAGCAGCAACTTGGCGATCTAGGCAGTCATTTTGGAAATCCGCCTATTTTAGTACACGCCTTCAGGGGCTTTGTTGATGGTCTCTACTGTTTCCCTAGGCAACAACTTCTGGGCACACCCAGCTTCAAGCCAGGCACCCCAGGCACCTTCAACCCAGCAGAAGCTGCAAATGAAAAACTGATGCCAAATGACCTCCGAGCCCACGTAAATCATCGACGAGGTGTCTTAAAATAGCGGACCCCCCCCCCCACGGTTTTCCCTTTGGTTTCCTTTGGCATTTTTTGTTCGCCCAGCACAAAAGTCGCCCTCATCTCGTCCCAGGCTCGTGCTGATCCTGCTGATGGCATGGGGAGGGCGCGCGGGGCGCCTCGGTCTCAGTCTGCGGGGCCTCAGTGGGCGCCTGAGTGGGCGCCTGAGTCTCTGGGATCACCGTGGGCATCGGCACCTCCACGACTTCCTCTGGCTCCTCTGGCACCTCTGGTACCTCTGGTATCTCTTGAAGGGAACAAGGCCCAGATGAGAGAAAGAGGATCTGGAATGTTGGGTCGCTTCGTCGCTTCTCGCCTCCCTCTCACCTATATCTCACCCCATCTCTTTCTCTCTGTCAAGCATGGGTGTGTGAGATAAGGTTGAGAGAGGGAAAGGAATGGGAAGGAAAGTTGTCTATCATCATGTCCTAACGACCAAAGGGAGAGAGATGCGGACATGGTCCTTGTCTAGGATTCCCCAAAATTGCGGCTTGCCTTTTGGCTTCCCTTCGAAAAACAACCAAAAACCTGGCCTGCTCAAAACCATCCGCGCCTGAGAATCGTTGGGACTATCCCCCTCAACTTTCATCCACCCGGGTTGTGATTGTGGCTTGGAAAAATCATGGCGGAGGTTTGAACAACCAGGGTTGGTGGGTGGTTGATAAGGTGAGCCCGGGTCTTGCCGTGAATGGCTCAAAAGGATGTGGCACCAGACATCCCAAAATCCCACCTGCAGGTTCAATAGGATGACTGCCACTAGGGCAAGCCATACACTTTCAGGTGCCAAGGTTGGTGCCAGAGTTTGGCGCAAGAAAATATGCTCCTGCAAATGTCTGTGCACAAAGTCTGTATTACAGAATCTGTCAAAGAGTTTCCAGGCAAAAGCTTCGCCATCCACGTCTTTATGTGTGTCCTTCTGTGATCGTGCTTCAGTGTTGCGAACGTTTGCGTCGTCGCTCCAATTCTGTATTTTGCACACTACTTCCGTGACTAAAACATTGCAACCTGCCAGCTGGCTGCAGGAGTACTCGTCATGCTACTGTGTACTGCGACAGCTGCGATTTTCTGAAGCTCCAAGAAGTGCACTTTGACCTTGGCACTTCACATTACGAGCGATCTCGTCCTTTCAGAGCCTGGGCGGCGCAGGAAGGACCGAGCTGGGATTGATTCATTGATTCATTCGCTCGTATCAAAAGTGGTCGTTCAAGCCTCGCAGGGCGCGCCAAACGAGGAGCCACCGGGGGAAAAGAAAAGGTGGTGGTGTGAGCTCGTGTCGCAGCTTTTCGGTATTTTGAGCGGTCGTGCGCGTCAGGAAGACACCAAGCTGAAGCAGGGGACAAGTTGGTCCAAGTCAGCAGGCACCAGGACACGTGGGGAGAAGGTGAGAAAAGTGGAGGGATGGGTCGGGAGACAGCAGGGATCCTCCTTTTTGGGGGGGACCCACAAAACGGAGGGGTTTTCCTTTGCGTTCCCCATATGGAGTGACCCAAAGTGTTTTTCTATGTCTATATTTTCCCCGTCCCTTTCTCCGTGAAAGGGATCCAAGGGAAGATATGATTGAAAAAACGAAGGATTAGAGGAATAGATAGGAAAGGAGTGATACGGATGAAGAAAGAAGCCCGTCCAGTCATCTTCTTCTCCTTTATCATTCCAGTCCCTCACTCTTTATCATTCATAAGCTTGGGAAAGAGAAATCCCAAGATGAATAGAGAAAACAAAAATAGATAGTAGTTGAAAAATAAGGCTCTCTTCTCTCTTCACTTCCTTCGTGCTCGCGAATCAATCAAGACACAGAGAGAGTGAGATGATTTTGATGCAAGTGGTTTTTGGTGGGTTGGGGTAGGTGAAACCATGGAAATTCAAGCTAGCAGGGTTATAACCGTGGTTCAACATTGGTTGGGATCCACCCGTTTGTCTACATCCGTTTAACACGGAACCCCACCACAACACACTCTCCCCCCACCCACCCACTCATGTACGTCCCAGGCCCTGGCCATCACCCAGCAGATCAGCGGATCTCCAGCGGATCAGCGGATCACCCAGCGGACCAGCAAATCAGCAGATCAGCCAGCGGATCAGCGGATTATGCAGCGTATCAGCAGACCAGCGGACCAGCGGATCAGCGGATCACCCAGCACATAGCGGATCAGCGGATTAGCGGACTAGCGGATCACCAGGGAATCAGTGCATCGCCAGCGGATCAGCGCATGAGCCGGATCACGCAGCGGTCACCCGGCGAGTATGCTCTGCTGGCCAAGGTAGCCGGTCACCTCCGTGAAGTCTTTCGGAAACGGAGTCGGCTCATATTCTCGTCCGGCTGATAGGGTGTCCGTCCGCATGATGAGACCCGGTCTCCGACCACTCCGTGGGGATGAATTGTGTGGGGCGCATGTTGCACGTCACTTGCAAGCTGACAGGGCTGGACTCCCGCGCGAACCCCGGTCTTGGTTGACCGAGCTGAGGAAGAAGCTTACAAAGTGACAATTGGTGCGGGTTCACCTTGCTGGCCTTCTTGCCGTCCTTCCCCGCACTATTGTCTGCCAAGAGCCCAAACGCAGTCAAGAAGGCATAGGCCTCATCAAGGTTGCCCAGAACTACCACCACGCATCCTGGCGCTGAAGTTGCTCAAACAAAAAAAGGTTGCGCATTTTGGCATGACTGGATGAACTCAGAGCAAGCTGGTCACACCCTTGCCAAACCCAAAGCCACGCCTCCTGGCAGCCCCTCCGTCCAAGCCACATCCTATGTTTGCCTTCAGCTTCCTTGGCTTTTCTACTTCTTTAGTGTCTTCCAATTTCCATACTAACAACTGGGACAACAACGAATAGCCCCGCAAGCACTCCCTCCTGTTGGAACTGGATTTCTTGCTGGACCTTCTTGCGAATGATGCCGTTCAATTCCCTCGCGCACTCCTCTGCGTGGCCTGTCATTGAAGACTTTCTTGTCTGCGCATAGTTGACTCGACATTGACGCAGAAGGAAACAAGCGCATTGCAAAGCGGAACTCAGTGGGAAGCCCTCACAGCGTAGGTCTGGGTAAAGCGGTGGCATGGGCTCGTGAGGATGTGCACCAGGTTGAAGACACGATCCACTTCGGCATGTCGGCCAGCTGCTGCGAGGGCGCAGTCAGCAAATACGCGGCCGTGATGCCCACGACGGTCCAGTTAGACTCGGGGAAGCGGGAGCGCTCGAGCGCAACCTCGAACTTCGTCCTGATGGCCGCCATCATGGTTCCGGCGCGGGCCGGCGGAGGCGCGGGCCTCACGATCCACGGCTTCATGGCCGGCAAGTATTGCCGGCCCAAGTTAGACTGGGACATGGCGCCGTGTCTGTCAAAAAGCACTTGAGTCACTTTGGCTGCGGGGTTGACACGTTTGCAACATGCGCTGTCAGCAATGGGCGCCTTTCCAAGTTACCTGGGCTGCAAGAAATCACACCAAGACACCCTCTCAGCAATCCCCCACTCTTTGAAGCGCTGATTTTGTCAGCGAGACATTGACCTACCCTACCCTGCCTTCTGATCAAATAGCGCGACCTGGGCGCAGCGATTGATCGTCAAGACGTCCGGCACTAGGCGCTTTGTGGCAATCTTGCAGTCAGGTGTGTGTTGCTACAAGCAGCAACACGGGACCTGCGCAAAGTGCAATGACAAGTGGCAGGGAGCAAGTCACAGCATCACTCATGTCCTTCCCGCGGCCCACTTGTTGATAGTATCTCGAGCACGCTGCTTCCACAACTCAGTGCCTGCCGTTGCGAGGGTAATTAGCTACAGCCTGACGAGGTTTTGCAAATCGATTGAGGCTGATCAGCAGTGGCATCTCTCTAACCAGCGAGGCCACTTGCAGCGGGCTTTCTTGCTGATGAAGATTGCGCCTTGCTTAGTCGATGCAAGGCTTCTATAGGAAGCTCTTACGTTTGCTAGCAGCGCTCAATATAGACATTGCTGTTGGTGAGGTCGCCTCAGATCCCGATGCAGCTGGGCCACATGCTGAAGATTTTGTGGGCCAAATGTTGGGCCAGTCAGCGGCGCCATATGATGCAGAAGATTTCGCTGCCTTGACTCGGCAGAAGCCCCGCTCACTCTGCAACAAGCCCGCGACCTCACGTACGGATATGGGCTGCATGGTGCCTCGGTGCAGAGGAGGCTGCGCTTGCAGCAGGAGAATTGGGCTCCCGTCATGCAGGCAGCTGAAGAAGAAGGCAACGTGTTGGTGATCAAGCCTTTGTGGCTTGACCCTTCGAGATTTTTGATCGAATCAATGAACAGAGCTCACAAAGCCCTTTTCAAAAGAAAGGGAGCCTGTTCCTAAGCGCAAGCGTGGGGCAGAAGATGAGCCAAATCTCGCAGCGGAGGAGGAGCGGGGCGAGTGACCGGGCAAGCAGAGAAATTTCTCCGGCAGGGCTTTACGAGAAGGCCTAGACCTGGGAGAAGCGCTCGGGCCTGGCATGGAAGCCAAGCATGGAGACTTCAGCTCTCTTGAAACTAAGCGCTGTGCGTCTTTGGTCCAGGTGGCCGCAAGCCATCGCCGTCTTCACGGCCGTGCTGTCTTCGAGCACCCCGCGTGGCCGGAAGCGTCTGTGGATGCCAATCTGCTTTGCTTCAAGCTAGCAGACCAAACTCAAAAACACTTAGGGGCCCAGGGGCGGGGCAAAGGCAGCCAGCGGAACAGCGGTCAGCCAGTGGATCAGCAGCGGAGCGGATCAGCAGCGGAGCGGACCAGCGCATCAGCGGATCACTGAGCAGCTGCGTGTGGTGTGTTTTGGGGTTTTCCTTCCAGGTCGTGGCTACCACCACCCGAAGCAGCAGATCAGCAAGCGAACCAGCGGATCAGGCTAGGGCGTACATAAGTCCACCCACCCCACCCCCACCCACCCCACCCCCACCACACCCCGCCTCCTCCGGCAGCTCCGGCTCCGGCACCGGCGCCGGAAGCTCTGGCTCCGGCGCCACCTCTGGCACCTCCGGCTCCGCCGGGGCGCCCGGCTGGGTGTTGCAGGGCCTCCGGCTCGGGCGGTCTGACGACCGGGCGTCAAAATAGGACGCGAGACCTCAATTTTTAGGCTTGCTGTTGATAATTATCTACAACAAGTTTGACTTTTTGTGGGTTTCTGCCTTGCTTTCAACCAAAATGTAGTCTAAAGATCCAACCCAGCAGTCAGGAAACCCCAGAAAACCCTTGGAGCCAAGTAGAGGATCTAGGAAATCTCGAAATAGGAGTAATGGGCCCGGGTTGATCAACCCCTGTTTGTTTTCCTGGGGACTGACCCCCACCCCCCCCTATTCACAAACTGAGGTTGGTTAATCCGAGGTCGACATTAACCCCACAATGGGTTGCCCTGGTTGGTTGCTGTTGACCCCGCTGAAAAAAGTAATCAACTGTTTTAGGGTCCAATACCCAAAATCCGACCTGTGTCAAGCGAAGGAACCCTGGTGGAACCCTCGTGGAACCTTACCTCAGGGCCGCCCCGGACCACCCCGGAGCCTATCTGGGCTGAGACCCCAAAGCTTTCAGCTGTTGGGGAAAAAACATGAATACCTCATGAATCACCAATCAAAGGATGTTGTCCATCAACAGGGGGGACTTGTTGCCAAGGACTGAAACCTGTGGTCCAAGTCCTGACGATTGACATTTTTCTTTGTGAGAAAAGCAGTGCGCAGATACGTCGCGTGCGACGCATCTGCGAGTGATCGTCAGCTTTTTCTTGTTCCGATGCGAACGCAACGCCCAAAACATCACCAAGCAGGGTTGTGGGAAATGACCACTTCTGTGATACGACAAAAAGGGCTTATAAAGGGGGAGATTCCAACTTGTATCACAGAAGTGGTTGGATAAACCCCTTGATCCCACTGTCACCAAGGGAAACTTGGGACTCTTGCCATGGGACTTTTCTGGGACTTTTCTTGGCCCGAGAACCAGTTCAAGCGGATCCAAGCATTGAGCGGATCCGGCTCATATTGGGACTGTCTAAGGGCACAATGGACCCCATGCTTATTGGGTTTCAACATCGCCTTGGGTGTGTCAACCCTTTCCGTAGTAAAGGAAAACATGACAATCCTAGTCCCCAAAAAGGGTCTGTGCACGGCCGAATAGGAGAAAAAATCCAAACCAGACTCCTATTGGGTGAGTTTAGAGGGAGTGGGATGCCACAAACCCAACTCTCAAAGTTTGCAGCTCTCACCAAGCTGGTCGAAACCTGGACTTGCAGGAGACATAAATTGCTGCTCTGGGTAAAGTATTCAAGGGTTTGAGGTATGTATGAAAGGGATTCCGACCCCCGCAAAACTGTTTCTTTTGGGGGGGGGGGGCCCTTCCAACCAACCCAAACCAAAAAAGCCGCCCTCCAAGCCACAAACGCACCAAAAAAAAGACTCGCCCCACCCTTCCCCGCTCAAAGCCCCGCCCGCTTCCTCTCTCTCGCGCGCGTTTTTTTTCTTTCGTCGAGGCGCATGGGGCACTTGTCCGGGCGCGTGGTGTGGATTTCCAGCTGGAAGTCGAAGTCGGTGGAGGCTGCCGAGAGGCCGTGGTACCAGCCCTCGGGGGCGTTTGGGGGGGGTTGGGGGGGGGTTGGGGGGGGCCCACGCTTGGGGTTTGGGACATGGGAAAGGCGGTACTTCCCGGAGGCGATATTTCCCGAAGGAGACGGCACCTCCCGAACGAAGGATGGTCTTAAGCATCACCTTTGGGGTCAAAATGGTTTCTTTCGCCTGGGTGCTTCAAGGGAAGAGGCACGCCGGTGGTTTGCTTCTCTTCTCGGAACTGGAGCCAGAGCAAGTTGATGCCCGGAAGGCAAGTGATGATATTTCATGTGTTTGACCTGTGTTTGCAGTCGGCGTTTGCTGCAAAAAAATGGTAGATGTGTTTTGGGCTTCCATCTAAAACCGAAAGAAATTGCTGGTTTTGACACAAACCCATCGATGTCCCTTGCACAGTGTTGTGGGATTGTGCGGAGAAGCTTTCTCTGGGGTGGAAGGATTGGGGCCGAAAAAGCTTTGCATTAGGGACCGGCTTGGACACATTTTGGAGGCGCCAGACCTCATGTGTACCAGGGGGGCTGCATAGTTTGTACCATACAAAAACATGAAATGAGGAATCTGAAGGAAAGGACGCCCCTCGCATGGGCGCGCAAATCCACTGACTTTTGGTTCTGCTATGCTAGGCCTCACTGGGAACCCCGGATTCACAAACCCATCCTGTCAATAAGGGTGTGCACCGCAAAAGTAATGAACCCCCGCTAAAAGAAGGGGGTTCACTCCCCTATCAAGATAAACCAGGGCTTAACAAACTCCGGTCAAGAATAGGATTACATAGGCCGGGTAATATGGGCTGTACTACACACCCACTCAGAACCCAATCCCCATGGGAGGCGCTGGCTCCGAGGCGCCGGGTGCTCTCGGATGCCGTGCTGCTTGGCCCACTGCACGTCACTGTAGCACTTCTCCCCAGGCAGCGCGGTGTGGCAGGAGTCGACTGAGACGCAAGGAGGGGGGCACTTCCCCGGCTTGTGGCTGTGCACAATCTCCTCAGCTCGGGGTATGCGAACATGTGGTATGCGGTCGCGCTTTTGGGTGGTAATTATTTGAGGGTTCTCCTGAAAGGGGTCGAAATTTAATTGGGACTCGACATGGTGGACATCATTCAGGTCCAAGCGCTTTGGAGGGGGTTCCCTATTAAAATTCATCGCCAGGGTATGTGCGCTTTTTGTTGGTATTTTGGGGGGGCGGAGCTCTTTCCAACTTTCATGGAAGTGCATTGGGCAGAGGGTAGGCACTGGTCCAAACAAGATCCCGTAAAACCTAAAATTCCAAAAAGGAATCAAGCTTGAATAACTAGGTCCTCCAGTAGAGAGGTTAGAATAAGGGCACCATTTGTTTTCAGGACGTTTCGACACTGGCCTGGAAGTCTGCCGTCGTGGAGTCAGGCGTGAGTCCAGGATACCAGTTCGGGTGCTGCCTGATGCCTGACGAAAACCCCCGGGGTTCAAAAAAAAGTCGAAGCTGGTGGACCCTCAGCTGCTGAACTCCTCCCCAGAAAGAATCCACCAGGTCAATCCTAGGTCCCTAGGCCGAGTCTGGATCGCAGTAATCCTACTCGGGTGGGAATTTACATCCCTGGAAAGTAGAAAACTGGTATATGGTGTGGATTTGTTTTAGGGGACTTGTCTCATGGACATCAGAACTAGCTCAGGATTCAAATAACCTGCTGGTGAACCGGAAGGAGATTCCATTAAAGGAAACCAAACCGGGGATGGTTTTCCTTGAAGCCATTCCTCATTCCCGTGGCACTCGAACCAAGGAAAAGGGTCACCAACCACTTTTGGATCGATTCCACCTCTCGCCGAAAGCCTGAGCCTCCGAGGCTCAAGATCCCGGCCTTCCTTCTTGGCCCACATCACCTCCCCATAGCAGGCATCGCCCGGGACCACGTCCTTGCAGGTCATCTTCGCCACCTTCTTCTGGAGGGCGTTCAGTGCGCAGGACCTTGAGGCGCACTCATCGTCCTAGTCTTGCGAGTCACAATTAAAACCGATCGCTACAAAAATTTGGTGAACCCAGAACCATGCTTCAAAGAACTAGACAGCCGGATCTCCGCCACTCACGTGGCCCCTTTTTAGCCTCAGCACCGGCGGGCTCCCGTAACAGCGTTAGCACATCCCAACAACGTGTCGTTTCTGCGAGTCGCGGGTCGCGGTGATGGCTTGCAAAACTTGTGCACGACGAACAAGGCAAGAAGGAGAAACAACTGGTGAGGTTGAAGATGATCTTCTTCCAAAAAGAATTCAAACAACTTTGCTAAATAGATTGAAACCCACGCACGAGAATTGAGTCACAATTCAAACCTGGCATTAAAACTGTCTACTCGAACCAATGTAAAGAACTACCCAGGCGGCCTCACCTAATTCTGGTTGGAAGTGTCCCTTACTAAACTGCACTTGCCCGTTTTTGATTGTGGCTCATTTGTTGATGACTTGCCCTTAGAGATCTTAACCTGGGGTCTTGCGACCTTGGCACACGACTCTTAGCCAACGGGCACCATGCGGATGCGTTGACCAAACGATTCCTCTGCGCCTTAGCATTGAACCTTCAAAGAAAAAGCCCCAAAAAAAAGATCCCCATCCTTCATTGTTAGTTGGGCCCCCATTTTTGCGAGAGTTCCCTCACAGGGAATTCCTTGGAGCGGTGGGCGGTGCCCCTTTTGGCTTGTAACCAAAAGCGGGCAAAGCGGATGCCCGAGACATCCCCCCAACATCACGGGTTCCAAAGGAAGCTCACTGAACGATTGACCGCCAAAAAGGCGACGTTAAACCAACCCCACCGACAAGGGGTTAGTTATATGAAGTCTCTTGTTCCCACCCCAAGAAAACCAAAAACTTCGAAAACACCCATATGAAATATATATATATATATATATAGATATATATATATACAAATGAGGATATATATATACAAAAAAAAAAGATCCGTGCATCCTCTCCTCCAGGAGCGGCTCCGCGCGGGACTTGAAAAGGAGCGCGCACACCAAAGCTGCCTTCATCGCTGTGAGCGGAAAGATTTTAAAAGTTCCTAGGGCCCGTCTCTAGTCGTTGGAGGGTCCTATCGCTGGAGCCGGACAGCGAGCAAAGAGCAATGGAGAATGGAGCGATTCCCATGGTTGTTGGGGGCTTCGCAAAGAGGGGACCCCCCAAAAAAGGAACCCTATTGGCCCCCGAGAGGCCTTATTGGTCGCTGTTCGGCCCTATTGGGATTAGGGGGGGCCCTTGTTGGGCCATAGCAATAGGAGCCATAGGAAAGAATTGCAGAAAGCAAGGGAAAACAACACGATAAATATTGATTCAAGCACCCGGAGGTATGCAAGCTCAATGCTTGCCCCGGACATGGAAGAGGATACCTGAAGTGTTCAGTGTTCTTCAAAACCACAGAAGATATGGGTCTGTCTTTTTCTGAGGGAACCCCTTTTTTGGTGGGCAAACCACCCGTTTTTGATGGTACCTCGCTGGTTTCTTTTTGAAGCAGAGGAAACCAGCCTGGACGAACCTATCGGACTGAATTTCCATTGGGGGATTTCATTTTCAATGATGATTCATTCAATTATTTACTTCGGAGGTGGTTCCCTATCAAAGTTCATAGCCATAGGGGCGCCTAGATAGCGACGTTGCTGCTTTGCTCAGTCACTGTTGCTGGTTTTAGGGGCAAAGTGCATGGGGAAGAGCAAAAAAAAAAAGCAACTGGCGATCCAGGTGGTTTCCGATTGGTTTCCCTTTCACCCAACCCCAAAAAGGGCGACCCTTCGGAGAAAAAAAAAAAAACGAGCCCCCCATATCCCCGAAGCCAAAAAAAAAAGCCGCCGAGCGAGGCCCCGGGCTGAGCTTCCTTGGAGTGAGCACCCCCAAGGCCATCATCCCAAAGTCGAAGAGAGGGTCGCTAGACGCAACGTCCCACGTGGAGGAAGATGGAAATTTGTAATTACTTCCAACTGCAATATCAAGCTGAGTGCGGACCCTTCCACTCAGTCCATTCGTGCTAGAGAAATGAATGTCTCGCGTTGTCCTTCGGATTTGTGATTCACCGAAGTCAGTCACTCGCGTGCCCCGTCAGCCAGTCAGCCCTTCCTCCACCAAATCGGTGGCCTCAACTGTTGCTGAAACAACTTTCGCCACTCCGAGAAGGCTGTGCAGAGGCAAGTGTCCTCCGGTCCTCAACCAGACTCCACCTGTGTCCTGGACTACTTGAACGCTGTATTCCATTCTTGCTGCAATGGACAAAAGGTTTCCCGAAATTTGCATGTGTGACAAAAGCCACGGCAGGGCTGAGAATCGCGCCTCTGCTGGAACTTGCTCCTGTGCCAAAATGCATCTGCACACTTGCAAGCTGTACATGGTGCGAACTTGGCAAGGCTTTGTACATGTCAAATTACGTAAATCCTTCGCATCCAGGGACGGGACGACAGCCCTTTCTGAAATTGGGCCAGTCCAGTCGTTCACGAACAAAACCACGACGAGAACAGGAACGGTTTGTACTTTGTAGGTGCAGCCGATGAACGAGAACCTTGTCACTAACATTCGACAAACAAATACACTACTCATTCGGCTTCGCGCCTTCCCTTAAAGAATCATAATCAAAACCCGGTATTGAAATTGTCTACCCAGAAGCATGTAAAGAATTAAGAAGGCGGCAGCAGCTATTTATGGTTGGGGAATATGTCCCTCACCAACCTTCTCTACCCGGGTTTTCATTGTGGCTCCTTTTGCCTGCACCAACCACAGCACAGGGGTGTGTCCTTTTGTGAGGCTCGGTCCCCTTTCTGGTTGGTTTTCAAGGGAAACCAAAAGGAACACCGAAATCCATTTTGAGAGCTCCCCCAAAAAAAGGACACCCACATATCGGTGCTTGCTTTTCACTTTGGTGTTTCTTGGGATCTCTCTTTGAATTAACCGCAAGCGCAGCATCCAAACCGACACATGGCGGTGGCTCAAAAAATGGCACCCAAAATTGCACCTTGGTAAATGGAAGCAAAAACCATTTGCGGTTTGCGCCTTGGTAAATGGAAGCAAAAACTACCTGCGGTTTGCGCCTTGGTAAATGGAAGCAAAGACTACCTGCGGTTTGCCCTAGCTCTTCAATTTCGAGCCGCACCCATATGGGTACCCTCACAATGGTTTGTTTTTCTTTTGGGTTTCCTCTCAAACCAAAAAGGGTCCTCCCCAAAAAGAGACCAGCCCCACATCTTCCCCCGCAAAAACAGCAGTGGCGCTCCTCTGCAAGAGCTGCCACCACCTGCTGACTGGTGCTGGAAAAGGACTCGAGTGAATCTCACAGAGACTGCTTGCTGGTGCGACCCGGGAATCACCGAGTCCGAATTTGGGGAAGGAACTACTTTTTGGGGGATTCCCGTATAAAGGAAACCAAACTCTTGGGATCGAACCAGCATTGGCATGGAAACCTGAAACACCCGTTTACCTCTTTTCGCTTTCAGGCTTTGGATCCTGCAAGTTGCAGACGGCGTTTCGGATTTCGGATTTGCTGGCTCCACTGGGTGAAAATGGTGATAGCTTGGGAACGAAAAACCCACGGCCGCGACACGCAGAAGCGTGCATCCGACCCCGAGCTTGGTCCGGGTTCCATCAGGCAGGTCCGTGTGACCTCGACGCCCTGGCGAGCTCGGCGAAGAGATCGATTTTTGTCGCCGGGCCTCGTTGACATCAGCCTTACCGTCCAGCAACTTCGAGATGTTTTCCTGGCACAGTACAGCTGGGCTTCCCTGTCTTCATGCACCGCACCTGGGTAAACCACGCGAAATGCCTTCACAAAAATTCGGTGCCGCAAGGCTCCCAAGACCCGGCTGGCCAGGCCATGTCATGAGCACCCGAATATGTGTTAGGATTCTTCAAACTCGCACATGATTCATTTGGGTTGGTCTCAAGAAAGAAATAGGAAAAAACAGTGGGATTTTGGTGTCCCTACATTATCCCCTTTAAAACCAACCAAAAGGGGGTAACCCCCTAAAAAAGACACCCCCATGTTTCATCTGGCCAAATGGGTCTGCCCCTTCCGCTTGGATGCCTCGGGGGCCCAAATCTCTGGCTCTTGCTCTCTCGCCGTTGGGGTTCCGGCCCGACCTTGAGGCCGAAAGAGGCCGAAGCATCCAAGAGGAATGGGGCAGACCCATTCGGCCAGATCAAACACGGGGTGCCTTTTTCAGGGGAACCCCCTTTTCCTTTTGTTCTCTTTCCCTTTCCCTGATACTCCATTTGAGCACATCCTCAAAAAAAATCATTTGCTCTATGGTATTTTGCTTAAAGGGGAAACTATAACCGAGGGAGCCAGTACCTCAAAATCACCGGCTATATTAAAAATATTGCTTCAAGGGGAAAAACCGCCACGGGGCCCTCGAGCGAAACGGAAAGCTTCGAAAAATAAACTCCGCGCCTGCGTGCCGCCCAACTCCACCTCCGGCTGCACGGGATCCTGCCCGCCCGCCCAACCCTCGGCTCCAACATGGGTCACAAGCCCGTACCCCCAGTGAACATCCCAATTCCCCACTAAATAAGTTCGAAAATGGGTGGTGAAGTCACCTACCCAAAATGGGATCCCATTGGTTTTGACCAAAAACAGGGGATCCACTACAAATAGCTTGCTTTCTTGTGGTTTGCCTTCAAAACCGGCCAAAAAGGGTCCGCCATTTTGAGAATCCTCCACATAGGTCTTCCTATAGACCCCTAGAAAGCTAGATAGTAGAACCACCTTCTGGAAAATTGCCAAAGGCGTTGGTCGCTGGAAGAGTGCCTAGACCCAGGATTGGAGGATCTTCTCCTACATTGGAGTTTCGCGTCTTCCGAGACAGGGATGTCTATCAGGGAGATGACACGCCACCAACAGACGTTTTGCCTACATAGACAAGGACAAATACGCAAGTTGGCCAGCAACCTGAAAGCACAAGGCATGCAGGCCCTGCTCCTGTTGAGTCAGCGCCTTCTGTTTTCCACGTGATATTGCAGTTCAGCCTTGTGGTCTAATATGCTGCCTGGGAATCCTCATCATTGTCTAAAATTGCTCTTGAGCCGTCCACGACCAAGCAACCCCAATCCAGCGAATCAATCCTTTCACCATGGCAGATTTGATGTGTCAAAAAACCTTAAACGACCCAAAAAGCAAGGGCTTCTTCTCTGGCTTCTCTTGAAACCAACCTGCAAAGGGGCGCGCCGAAAAACCGCCACACACGCGTCATCTCGCGGCGAAGCGCCTCCTGTGAGCCCACCCCCAAGTCTCTCAGATCAGACGTAGACAAAGCAGAGGTCTGCGTGTCCTGCGCGCGAAAACTCCGGTGACCCGAACTTGCGGTCAAGTACATCTGTCGCGGTGCCAGACTTGCGGGGGTCTGTCTTTGCTGCATCTATCCTTTTTGGTGGGGGCAGACTTTAAAATTCGGTGCTAGGTGGGTGGGTCTTTTGTCTGCGGTTGGAGACCCCAAACAGTTGAGGACTGACGAGCACAAACATGCCAACAGCTTGTGGCTTTGTGCGCTTCAACACGGACACACACATGTGTGTGTGTGTGTGTGTGTGTGTGTGTGTGTGTGTGTGTGTGTGTGTGTGTGTGTGTGTGTGTGTGTGTGTGTGTGTGTGTGTGTGTGTGTGTGTGTGTGTGTGTGTGTGTGTGTGTGTGTGTGTGTGTGTGTGTGTGTGTGTGTGTGTGTGTGTGTGTGTGTGTGTGTGTGTGTGTGTGTGTGTGTGTGTGTGTGTGTGTGTGTGTGTGTGTGTGTGTGTGTGTGTGTGTGTGTGTGTGTGTGTGTGTGTGTGTGTGTGTGTGTGTGTGTGTGTGTGTGTGTGTGTGTGTGTGTGTGTGTGTGTGTGTGTGTGTGTGTGTGTGGGCGCTGTGGGTGTCATGTGTGTGGCTGTGCTTGTGTGCTATGTGTGTGTGTGCTATGCTATATGCTAGGCAATGCTATGTTGTGTTGTGTGGTTTAGGTTATAGGTACAGAGCACACAGAAGTTACAGAGTATTACAGGTTATACAGCAGGCAGAGGCCAGAGGCCAGCGAGGCCAAGAGGCCAAGGCTATAGCTATGGAAAGGGAAAGGTAGGGCAGCAGGCAGGTAAGGTGAAGGGGGTAAAGGGCAGGCAAGTAAAGGCAGGCGCGTCGGTGCATGAAAGGCAGGCGCAGGGGCATCAGGCAGTGTTGCAGGCAAGTAGTAAGGCAGGGGCGGCAGGCAAGAAGGCAGGGCAGATGAGAACACAAGGCAGCAGGTGGAGTACAGCAGGCCAGGAAGGCAGGGCAAGAAGGGGCAGAAAGGGTGAAAAGGTGCAGGACATCCGCAGAAGGCAAAGGGGCAGGCACAGGGCAGGCAGGGCAGAAGCCAGGGCGTGGTGTGGGTGTGGTGTGGAAGATGGGGTGCGGGTGTGGGTGTGGGTGGGTGGGTGTGGGTGTGTGTGTGTGTGTGTACATGTGAGAAACACACACATGGCCATCGCAGACAGAGCGACCCGTGAACACACACACACACATCCATCTGCGGCACGCACGCGTGTGTTGAGCTGGAAAAACGTGTGTTTGTAACACACACACACACAGCATGTGTGTACACCTGGAACAACATACGTATTTTTTATTTTTCACAAATTTTGTCTGCCACGAAATGTCCCTAAAACCTCTATTTAGGGCTTTGAGACGTTATTACAGAGCCAAGGCCCGGGCGCACGGCCTGTGCGCTTCATGCCTCTCTACGCCCGCTTCTCTCGCACCCTCCGCGCTCTACGCCTACGCTCCCCACGCCCGCCCTACGCCCACGCCTACCCCACGCACACGCAGCTTCTACGCCGCTTCTACGCTCTACGCGAGATGCAGAACGGAGAGCCGTGACAGACATTCCGGCTGGGAGACAATTAAAGAAAAAAACTGAAGGGAGACAAAGGAAAGGGAGACAAATGAACCTGTCCACCCAGAGAGCCGTGCCAGACAACGGGAGACAAATGAAGTAAGAGAAAGGGAGACAAATGAACCCGTCCACCCAGAGGAGACAAATGAAGGGAGAGAAAGGGAGACAAATGAACCCGTCCAGCCAGAGAGCCGTGCCAGGCATCCAGGTTGGGAGACAACGGGAGACAAATGAAGGGAGACAAAGGGAGACAAGTGAACCCGTCCATGGCTTGGCAATAGGCGAGTCACTTTAAATGAATTTAAAACCCCCTCAGTAAACTGTTTGGGGAAAAAAGAAATGCACAGAGCCTCAAAAAACCCAGACAAGGCTGTTTTTCCCAGTGGCCCCGGGCCCTTTTTTGATCGCCCTTCCGAGCTCCGAATCATTCGCCGGCCTGGGGCTCTCAGAGCCGGCCGGGGGGGGGGGGAGGGGAACTCACGACTGGGGGTCCATCGCTTTCCGCGTCCAAGAACCGCCCAGTTTGGACCTGGAAACGAAAGGCACTCGCCTTGCGCCTCTACCAGGTGAAAACCAAGAGATCAAAAGCTCGGCTTTGAACCACGGAGGGTGGAAACCAGGCGCTGCCCCGACCAAAACATGAGCCCATCCACCCAGTTCGATGAGAAGCCTTCGGTATGGGAACCCGACATGCGCCATGCG
The DNA here is from genome assembly GCA_963377175.1 of Effrenium voratum. NCBI lineage: Eukaryota > Dinophyceae > Suessiales > Symbiodiniaceae > Effrenium > Effrenium voratum. Next base: position 50,195 of record CAUJNA010000481.1, on the reverse strand, counting down.
CCTTTGCATACGGACCAGACATCAGAACTCGATGGGAAGATCCAACCCGGCAAATCTCCAGAGAAGGCTTCAAAGGTCCAACTGCTGAGACGGCTCCAACTCAATTTAAACTTTAAAACAAAAAAAGAAAGCCGCCCCCTTCGCCTCGGTCAAAGCGAAGGACCGCTGGTGCACCGGGCTCGCAAGGTCTTGCACCTGCGACGCGGACATCCCTCCCAAGCTCCCCTCCCGCTGGAGCAAAACAAGGCTGCTAATCCGCGTGGATTCTCAAAAATTTCACATCCTGAGGGTGGCTTTCCTTTGGCTTCCCTTGACAATCCAAAGGGTCCTTTCAAGCTGGAGGGTTTGCGGTAGCCTTATGTGCACCGACCGCGTTCTGTTGCGAATCGCCCGTGTTTTCTTTCCAGCACGCGGTTGCATTGACGAGCAACGCAAACCATTCGCAACCAGTGTCCAACGACCGCCTGGGGACCTGAAGACTTCAGGTGTACTGATCAGATCCTCCCCCCCCCCGGCGCCTCTTTCAGCACCTCCTCCAGCAAGCGGTCCTGAAACTCGCGAGTAGGGCGAGTGGGGCGTGACCCACATCCGAGCTTCTTGGGCTGAAACAAAGCTGCCAAAGTAAGAATACACAGAATGCAGCCTGGGAACATGGCGCCATCGACAATCCAAAAGTTGCCCCAAACCGAAGCCAGGCGATGGGATGTACAACCCGCGAGTTTGTCAAATATTATAGACACTACAGAAAAGGTATGCAGATCTGATTCCCCGGTAGCGATTTGAGGCGAGCGAAAACCCAGCTTGGATGGCGGACCGAAACCCGAACACCCGACCTCCGCGCGAAAAAATCGCGGATTCAGCGCCGGACGTGTTCCAGCTGCTTGTCTGGACTTCCCGGACTATCCAAACATTCCGGACTCTCTGCACGGTCCGGCCTGCGCAGCTGCCCGTGTCTCAAGACCCAAGCCCGCAAACCTCCCCCAAATCTGGGCTGCCCTCAAATCCCCCTGCGAAAAGTTTAACTTTTCGTGGGTTAAACGGAAACCCAACCACTAAACACTAAAAGCCTAAAAAGCTAAGGAACCGGATGGCTGGGAGCCACCAGAATTTGCGGGTCATGGGTTGTGGCTCTCTCTCATCGAACATGCCTAAAGGGGTCCATACAACCAAAGTGCCTACCAAGCGGACCGACCAAAACTCCCCCGCTCGGTGCCTTCTGCGCCTAAGGGGTCCTTTTCAGCGCCCGAAAGCTTCTCAGCCCGTCTCGCCGCAGAGCTCAAGTCTCCAGCTCCGGACAACCCCACGACGCAGCGACTGGCGGCATCCTGTGCAACAGTTGTTCTGGCTCGAAATGCCCAGCTCAAGGGATGTCAAGGAATGTCAAGTTCAAAGTCGGCGTGTTGCGTTCCCACCTTTTTGAGCGTACCCCCAAAACCATCCAATCGAAGCTCCAACTTTTGGTGGACGCCCCTCCGGCCTTGGAGTGTTTGTCAAGGCGTCCGGTTCGGTCTGTGCCACCTGAGAGCTGTTCGGCGCGCGAAAGGGGAATGCGCAAAGAGAGGGAATTGTCCAAATGATGACGTTGTACTCATGACATCAATGGGGCCCCTTTTTTTTGTTGGGCCCGGTCGATTTGCAGGGCGGCGAAGGTATCCTGCGGCTGCCCTTTCAAACGAACTCCCGAAGAAGGACGCACGAACCATGGTCACTGGGCTGTCTGAAGACAATGGCTTGTCTTAGTACTTGTTCTTGTTATGTCTATTCATGGTTCCAAAAAGTTGACATGCCTTTTGGGTCCTTAGGGCAAGCGGGAAGCGTCGCTAAGGAAAAAGCAGGAAAGCAGACAAAGCGTATGTCTCAAAATAGGGGAGATCCAATCATGTCGTGGTTTTCCTCTTGCTTTCCCTTAAAAGACACCAAAGAAAGGGTACCCGCAAAATACACCACTCCCACATAGAAGGCAAGGCTGCAGCATCAACATGCTGAAATGGTGGACCAAGCCAACAAGCTCTGAATCAGCCATTGTCCAAGCCCCAATCGGCGGAGAATGTGGGTATATGTCCAAACAGGGGGGTGTTCCTGTTGTTGTCTCTTATAACTGAGTACCTTCAACAAACACAAGCCCACGTCTCTCACCTGCCCAAAGGACCTGGAAATAAAAGGTGAACTTTGTGGAATGTTGACTAAATCTGGGTATGGCTCCAGATTGAAGAGCTGGGGTTACGCGGGTTTTAGTCTTTGGTTCCATTTACCAAGGTGCCATTTTGGTACCACTTTTTTGAGCTGCAGCCATATGGACCAAGCCGAGTTAAAAGCTTGCCTTTGTGCAAGGTTTTGATCTCTCTCGAAGTGTGCAGCCTGTTGCAAGCCGCTCGCCTGCTGCAGCAGCTGGTTGACGTGCTCATCCAGCGAGGGTCGATGAGACTCGCGGAGAGCGCTCGAGAGCGAGCAGAAGCCCTCGTTGACCAGGGGCCAACGCCCTGTAACATGTTTGAACACTTGTTGAAACATCCTCCGTTGAGTTCCCCTGTTAATGTGGCCCTTTTGGTGTGAACATTTGTTGCAACCAACCCTTCGGACCAACAAAACGTGTCAACGGCTTTCTCTACGTCCAACGCTTCCATCTCAGATCCCCACAAATGAGAGAAAGCGCGGCCGGTGAATGTGGGGCTTATGGGCTGGACGTCGGAAGAAGAAAAATAATGAGCTTCTCGCAACTCTCGCCCTGAGCTCCAACCCCACTTCTGCAAGAGACCATCCTGAAATTCAAAAAGTCCGAGAGAACTCTTGCCATAGGTGGCCTTTTGGGAAATTTTCCTGGGGTTCCCTGGAAAATGGAAGAAACCCCATCTAAACCAGCGGACCAAATTGTCTATTTTTAATCAACGATCAAAAGGACGCCTATGACTCTCCTTTTGATCAACCTCTCTCTCTGGGCTGCAGACGGCCGGCTTGCTACTCTCGCCTGGCAGTTGTGAGAATTGGGGAATTGGGGGGGTCTCTCTGCCAAACATCGGGGGAATCGGAAAAGAGAGAAAGGCCCGAACAATGGCCAGGTGGTGCTTTTGATATTTCCCTTCAAAGCAAACCCGAAACAGCAACTACCGTCACAAAAAGGCACTTTGGGGGATGCCGAGGCGTCAAATGCGTTTGGCATTTGGGGGTTGAAGAGGGCATACGGAGTGTGTTCAAATAAGGGACCCCCAAAATGGCTCTTCCTTCGGTGTCCCAAAAAGAACACACCCAAAACGGGTACCCACCAAACAAAAAAAACAATTTCAATGCGGAGGCAGCGGGCGCCTGCAGGACACACAGAGACCACTGGATCAGGTGCAACAGAGTGCTCCTGCCGGAAGATCGGCTTCGGACCGATTGGTGGTTTGGAGCCGAATCTCGATTGCGTTCTGCTCCCCTGCTAAAAGCTGCTAAGTTTTAGTGGTTTAATTCGGAACACCCATTAGTGGGCGAAAAGTTAGTCAGTCCTAACATCCCTTGGCAAAATGCACCAAAGGAATCGTTGCTTTGGTGGTGGAGAGCTTCCCTTCGACCCTGCCACCAACCTTGGGGTTCCCACGGAAGATTTTTGACATCCCCGGGAACTCCAAGTTGAATCATCCAACACCACCTACGGTGGATGGACGAAATCCATTTTGCACCACTTTGAAACCATGGGAAACTACTGCTTGCTGGTATTTTCACAGGGGAATCGAATCATTGCAGGGTTGCTTAGGTGGTGCAGGATTTCGTCCACCCACAGTATCATTCCAACCCTAAGGAAATTCCTGACCAAGCCCCCAATCGTCTGGCCTTGTCGTGCAAGCTGAGAAATGGCAACTTCAAACCCTGCACCACCTAAGAAACCCTGGAATGATGATTCCCGACAAATACCAACAAAGAATGGTGTCCCGCGGTTTCAAAGTGGTGTAGGATTCCGTCCATCCACAGCAGCTTAGTCGTTGATCCCTTGCGAAATGGCATGAATCCCTCCAAACTCCAAACTTTGAAAAGCCTAAGGGTATCCAAGATGCACGGATGAGGCAGGAAAAAACGGGAGCAAGCGCCAGACCGGCAACGCATGCACAAAAACAATCCTCGAAGTCAGGCAGAAAGCGACAGTCATCAAAAGTCCTCATCCACCTCGTCGACATCTTGAACATCCTGAAGGTTGCAAGAAGTATCCTTGCAGAGAATACTAGAGTTATAGAAATGTCCCAAGTTTCCAGAAACTGCGAACTTCTCCTCAGCTGAAAAATCTCGAATGCCCCAAGAGCACAATTCTGGGGTTGGATGTCTGCATGCGAACGAGAGCAAAGCATTTGCTGAGCCAAGCTCTGATTGGTCATCGTCCCAGAGCGTGTTCAGCGTCTGATCCTCAGAAACGGTTCCGCTTTGTCTCAGAAACGGTGCCAACTCCTCTGTGGGCCATAGTCATGACGTCTGAATTCCACACAATTCCCAGTGTGCATACAATGACCCAAGGAAAAGTGGCGCTTTAGACCATGGCGAAGGTCAATATTACTGTGTGTCTCTCAAAGGGGCAACATGTCTGAGCATGGTCTGATCAACCAACCCGCAAAGGAAGCGAACCCGATGGCCCGAAAACCCGAAAGCCATCGAAACCCGTGGGAGAAACCGCCAGATGGGTCGGTTAAGGTTGGACCTCCCAAAATGGCACAACGGCGTTCGTTTGGTTTTCCTTTAAAACTGATCCAAAAAAGGGGGTACCCTCCAGAAAGACACACCCCAAACCGGTGGTTTTGTTGTTGGTGTCCTTGCAAAACCACCAAAAAAGGGGTACGCACCCAAAAATGCCCCAACATGGTGGTTTTCCTGTTGGCGTCCATGTAAAACCATCACTTGTGAAGGGGGCAAAAAAGAACGAATCGACACCCGCCAAAAAAAAAAACAGGCCCCCACCCGCCACCCACCCTGCGGATGCGGATTTTTCAGATCACTCGGCTCCCCGGCCCAGGTGCGGCCCAGCTCTTTGACCTGCAAGTTACTCAACCGACGACGAAGGGGACGCCCCCAAAATGGGCGTCGGTCGTCCTTGTAACCGATTTGAATATGGGGGGTGGCCCTGGTTTTAGTGAGGGATTCGGAAACCACTTTTGGAGGGAACACGCCCATATTCATCAACAAATCCTCAGTCAACATTTTGTGAAACACTCTCTGGAAAATGCTCCCCCATCTTCAAGGGACGGATTGATGGCCGCCCCTCTAAGGTCATGATTTTGTTTGCCTCGCTACTGCCACTGTGGGAAACTGGGTTGTGGAAGGTTATTACCCTTACTTAAAGGGGCGATCGGCTAATTAGTAAGTAGTTTGTAAGCCTGGTGCAATAACCCACAAAAGCCATGGTTTACAAGTCTCCCTAAGTGGGTTATAACTGACCACTTACCCTTGTAGACAAGTACAACGGTGACTTGTTTTGTGTGGCTTCCCTTTCAACCAGCCCCGAAAAGGGTAACCTTGAAAAAAATGACAGACCCAATTGGGCGTGTATCAAGTGCGATTTACCCACAACCCACAACCAACCAGCCAACAACAAAGAAGAACAAGAAGAACAAGAAGAACAAGAA
>CAUJNA010000481.1:20000-37500 GCA_963377175.1 Effrenium voratum | reverse complement strand
GAAATCGGCCCCCTAAAAGGTCCCTAATCTCGAGAAACTCCCATCTAAGACCTTTTCAGAGCCAACTGGCTATGAATCAGTATACTCAGTATACCCGGCCTCCTCCTCTGCTCCTGACGCTCTTTCCTTAGTGTCTCGTTTTTGTCCTAAACACAAACATTTTTTGTGAGACATGTCGTAAATCCGACTCCACCCAAAAAATGGTAAAAGCATATTTGAACCGGCCGCAAGAAGTAACCTCAAACAAAGACATACCCAGGTATGTGTCAAAGTAGGGATTTACACTTTCAAGGATGGGTTTCTCAAATAAAAAGTCATTTGGATGTGTCTGAAAAGGGACCCCACGTGGTTACTTTCCTTTTGGTTTCCCGACTATTGGGGTGCGTCTTTGATGGTACCCTTTTTGGGGTGTTTAAAAAAAGGAAGCCAAAAGTTCCTCTATTTTGAGGCAAACCCATTTGGGTATGTGTCAAAATCAAACCATCAAGGGACCGCAGGATGAATCGTCCAAGTTTCCATTTATCGGGGCAACCCATTTTGGGGTTACCCTATTTTTGGACCCACGCCCATATGTTGGAACTCCTCGCACTTTGTACACCTCTAAGACCGCCGGCTGTCGGATAGGTGTGTCTTTCAAGGCTGGACCCCTCCAAATGATTAGTTTCACCGTCTGGTGTCCCTTTACAACACCAGCAAAAGGGGGCACCCACAAGACAAAAACAGACCCACTTGGTGTGTGACGTTGACCTTATCGCACGAATACGTTCAAGTCATTCACACTTGACCTTTGGTTTCCTTTGACATGTGTGACCCTTGTTTCCTTTGGCTTCACCCAATTGGAGATCTGAATATTGAAGCTCATTTTACTCCGAAGCTAAATGGATGTTTCCTAAATGGATGTTTCAACTTTTTAGTTGGCGAAACATAGGTTTGGTTTCCTTTGGCTTCACTACATGCCATGTCCATAGGTGGCCTTTTTGAAAAATAGCTGGGTTTCCCTGGTAAATGAAACCAAACCCCTCTGAACCAGTGGAACCAAAGTCTATTTTTTACCAGGCTCACCGATCAAAAGGACACCATTTCGCCGATCCATTTCGCCGAGGCTCAGCATGGCCCTCCGCCGCAGTTGCCGCACCGCCGCCTCCGCGCCGCCCACCGCCGCCTCCGCGCCCACGCCCAGCGGCGAGCCCGAGAAAGCCGCGCGGAACCTGGGCTGCAGCTCCCCACTGGCGACCCCGTGGGAGTTGCACATCTCCCTGCGTTTGGGGGTGGGCGGGGAGAGGTAGGGGGGTAACACAAAAAACGAAGGGTATAAAAAACAAATCCTGTATGAGCCATGTATGTATGTACGTATGTGTCTATCTATCTATCTATCTATCTATCTATCTATCTATCTATCTATCTATCTATCTATCTATCTATCTATCTATCTATCTATCTATCTATGTACGTATGTATGTATGTATGTACGTACGTATGTATGTATGTATGTATGCATGCATGCATGCATGCATGCATGCATGCATGCATGCATGTATGTATGTATGTGTGTGCCATTATTCAAAGAACGCCCGCCATTGTCCTTGCCATATTGAAAAGGGAGTGGAGTTGTCCGGCAAAGCAGGGTACTTCACCGGGACAAGCTTGCCACGTAGGGTCATGTCTCGCCTGAAGTCAGTCAAAGCCCATCCATGTGGTCTACCCAAAACCATTGCGGGTGGTCAAGTCTTGCAATCAAACCTAATACAAGGGTCTACCCAAAATCCCTGGTGAAGAATCAGGACGATGGCCGTTTCCTTTCGCATTGTATGCCGCCCGTTGAGAACCTCGCTTTTAGGCCTTGAAGAAACATGAAGGCTTTACGCGTCGAATCCGGCGCATAATGGGCACATGGGTGGCTCGTCTCCTTTTGGGGGTTGTTACTCTTTCTGGTTGGTTTTACACAAGTCGGAGTTGTTAGTTTCAAGAATTCTGGAGGTGCCCCATTTAGAAAGGGAAACCAAAAGGGAAACCATCGTTTTGGGGTCGCCACCCCCCAAGAGCCCGGCGCCAAGCCGTTTTGCTATGAGGGCGTGTCCTTTCTTAGGGGACCTGTGCTCGGACGCATGTATGCCCTCTGTGCTACTTTTCTCCTTCTCGGCTGTCCACCACAGATCAAGAAACCCTGCAGATTGATAGGCTTGTGTCCTCCAAAAGTGAATACCCTCCAAAATGCGCCATCCCCTCCTGCTCCCGATGAATTAACCATGGCACACTAGAGGATCCATGTTTGGATTACAAGGTGAAACCAAATGTGCAGTCCCTGGCTTTGTGGCGTGGCGCACCTGGTTTTGGAACCTCCTAAGACAAGGTCATGAATCCGTGTGGCTGTGGGTCAAAAATAGTAGGTAACCCCAAAACTGGTTTGTCTGGACCCCAAACTGTTGGTCTGGTAAGCGGAAACGTGGACGATTTAACCTGCGGTTCAGATCCTGGTGGTGACTCATCTTGACCCATGTGACCAATCTTCGCCTCGTCTTCGGTTCTGAAACCGCAGGTCATTGGCTGAAGTGTACAAGACCACAACGCAAAAAAAATCCGAGTGCTGGTCTGGCCGACAGCACTTTTCCAGTTGGTTCCTCTATTGAGTTGGTACCGTTATTGTGGTTTTGTCGTTCGGGAGGACATTGGTTGGAAATCCAAGGGAAACCAAAGGGAAAGTCAAAATCATGTTCTCTCTAGGCTTCTGGTTGGAGTTGGTTTCCCATTTATTCTCTGCAAGAACCAAGGGTTGAAAGTCAAACCACCAATCCAAACTAGTTGAGAAAACTGGGAAACCGTCTCCCCAAATGCGTGTCTTTTTGTAGGGGACCTTTCCTGTGGGCTTTCTTTGCAAAAACAAGGTACCCTCCCAAAAAAGACACACCCCAATGCCCCAAAGATTGTGTTTCTCCTGTTGGCTTCCTTTGAACAACCACACAAACAAAGGGGGTACCCTCCAACCCGAATTGGGAGAACCGCATTCCCGTCTTCGGCTTCACAACCGTCCTTTCGCCGCGTGGCTCCTCGTACAAAGCTCGCCACTGCAGCTCTCCCGAACTGTCGGCCTCACTGGCGCTAGCGGCTGGCGCTTGCTCCGATGGATTTCGTTTCGCGTAGCCGGCGCCAAAACTGGGCGCCTCGTCTTTTCTCGGGGTGTCTCGTCACATCGAGGCCGGAAGGAACATGGAAAATAATCAAAAGGTCCCTTTGCCATAGGATGGCCATTGGTTGGAAGACAAAAAGATGTGATATTTACAGGGGAAAAGTTACCCATGGTCTGGGGGCCGAACTGATTTATTTGATCAACCCATGAGTTTTCACCCAAGAAATTGGAACCTTGAGCTCTCCACCGCCGTGAAAGGACACCATCGAGGAACCTGGTCATTGCCTTTGGGTGTCTCGTCTTTCTGGAGTTGCTACCGCTTTCCTTGAGTGACTTTTTTTGAAAAACCAAACGGAAAGCCGTTACGCCCTTGGGGGTCCAGCCTTTAAAAAAAACACACACCCAAATCGGAGGCCCTTTTTGGGTGGTTAGCAGAAACCAAAAGGAAGGCCTCCTGGAGAACCCTCTAGGATGAAGTCGGAAATGGCGCTCTGGTGCAGAAGTTGGGAAAGATCCCCGGTTTGTGAATTACGATTTACGATGATCCACTCGGAGTTTTTCTTGAACCTCTGATTCATCAACCCCCCAGTTCTTAATCAGGGGGGTCTGACTAGCAACTGGGTGGGGTGGAGCTTAGGCGACAGTTTCTTGCTGTTTCTCGGTAGGGAATGAGAAATGGAACGACCCTAATAATTTATCCAATTAATGCATCCCAAAGCCAGGAATCGGTCATTCCTCGCTGTGAACAAGCTCAGTGTTCAGCCAACTTCAAAAACTGGGGGGGTGGGGGGTTCTTACATTTCTTTTGACAACTTCAAACAAGCGGGTTATTCTCACCAGACATGCGAACCACTGACCTGAGGTACCCGATCGATCGCCCCTTTAAGTGGCCATGGGTCAAAATCCCGTACCCCCAGTGAACATCCCAATCCCCCTAAAATAGGTTCTAAAATGGGCGGTGAATTCACCTACCAACCAAAATGGAATCCCAAAACGGTTTTGACAACCACAGCCAAGTAGCAGCCAACCACACCCAACCACACCCAACCACACCCAACAACACCCAACCACACCCAACCACACCCAACCACACCCAACCACACCCAACCGCACCCAACCGCCCAACCCGCCCACTTCGGGCCCGGCTTCGGCGACCCGGAAGCAGGTCTCGTGCACCCGGCCGCACAGCTGTGCCAGCATCTGCAGCAGCAGCACGGCGCCCTCCTCCTCGTGCCTGGGAGGTTGCACAATCAAAACCCAGTATTCAAATGGTCTACCCAGAACCATGTAAAGAATTGAGAAGGCGGCCGCAACCAAGCTGACTAAGCACTTACCAAGTATCCGATGGCCGCTTGAAGTAGGTTATCCTTGGGGTGTTTTGAAGTTGCCTAAAATTGTAAGAACCCTAAGAACCCCGCCCCCCCCCCCCTTTCGGTTATTAATCAGGGGTCCCTATTATAGTGGGGATTCCTTGTGACTCCCCTGATTTCCTAACTGGGGGGCGTTTTTGAGTAGTCCAAAGTCCAAACCCACCCGCGAAACGACCTAGAACAACATGTTTTACAGGTGTTTGGATGATGTAAGTCAGATCATCGGCTGGTCGTGATGTTGAAGGCGGGCCAAATGCGCACCTTGGGGCTCTGCAAAGTGAGAGAAGTGTCCTTTGAAATGCTCCTATGAGGTTTTGGCGAGCTTTTGGTTCGGTGAATGTTGATTTCTATTGTCCCATTCTGGTCGAGTCATATGGCTGTGGGTCAAAAATAGGTACCCAAAATGGGTTGCCCTGGTAAATGGAACCAAAGACTAAAACCTGCGGTCCCCTGGTGGCTTAATTTTGACGCACGCCCATATCACTCTTGGGGGTGGGAACAGACCACTATTAATCCCCTGTTTCACTCATCCTCTGTCGACATTAAAAAGTTCAAATTGGGGACAATTGGTGGTTACAATGGACTTTGGGAATGTATGCAGCCGCCAAACAAAATGTTTCAGGTGTCGACGTCTTTTGCTGCCTGGAAACCAGCTAGACGAGTTTTGTTAGACTGAAACTCATTGCCTCCATGTACCATCCCAAACTCATGAGATCTCCCCAATGGATGTCGACCCCCCTCCCTCATTTTCAAAGGACCACCCAATTGGGCCCTGTTTTGTCACAGAGGCCAAATGCAGAAGCTGAAACATACCAGGGTGTAAGTTTGAATGGTGGACCCTTTAGTGGACATCAGAATTCGCAGTCAGGTAACCACCAACCACTTTCGGATCGGTGGTTCCCTACTTGAACTCAAAACCATACGGGTGTGTATCAAAATGGGAACCCCCAAAATGTCCCCAACCCCCCGCCTGGCCGGCGCTCGGTCTTTCCAAGACCTGTGTAAGAAGCTCAGCAGGCTCACCACCTACGAAAACTGCGACACATCGAAGAATGACCCGACACCGGGCGTCGGAGCGAGGACGCCCTAATAGGTGTCCTTTTGAACTATATGGCCCCGGTACACAATTAAACCACCAGGTAAGCCAGGAATCGCCATCTAGTTTTCTACCAACACAACCAAGAAAAGGACACCTATAGAGGACGCTGGTTGGTTCGAGAGATAAAGGGAATGAGAAGTGGAGTCTGACCCCGAGAAAGACCATCCAACTGGTGGCTGCCTTCAATGGAATCTTTTCTGATTCATTCTTATACCCGAAAGCTTATTTCCCTGAGCAGCGAGATTGGTCTGCAACGAAGATATGTAAAAAGCCGTTGTCTGGTTTTTACAACCCAAGCATTTCCCTGTTCCACATGTGTAGGAGGGGCTAAATCATCACTGAGCTACCGCCCCCCGGCCCCCCTTCAACAGACCCTCAGAAAGAGGGATCGATCCCAAAAAGAATGATCAAACCCCCAAAAAAAAACCACCCAAGAATGCCAAACCCCCAGAAAGATCAAAGAGAGAAAAAGAAAAAAAAAAAAGAAGAAGAAAAAAAGACTTGCAAGTTGCGCAAGTCTCCCCTTTCGTCGCGCCACCGCGAGAACCGCTCAGCTCCGCGCCTCCTGCAGCGCCACCTGACTCGCCACGCAGCACGCTGCTCCGACTCCGTCGGTGTCGCGCCCGCAGAGCGTGTAGAGCAGCTCGGCCAGCCGGCACTTGGCCTCCCACCTGAGCCAAGGATGCGAAAATGAGTGGCTCGGCTTCTTTTTCCTTGGAGTTGGCACCCCTTGCCTTTTTTCTGCGGCTTTTAAGGGAAATCAAGGGACATGGGGTACCTGGGCGAGTTGTCGTTTTCGCCGGGTACGCCTTGGTTTTGTGGTTTTTGAAAAGGAACCCAAAAGGAAAACTAGTATTTTGAGGGTGCCCTTTTTATATATATATATATATATATATTTAAAAAAAGACCCTGTACAATGGAGACAAACCACGAAGCCGGGCAGTGTGTCGATTTCCCTTTAAATGAGAAGGATACCTAAAAAACAACATACACGCAAATGGATCCTACTAAAATATTCTGTAGAGGAAGGACCCTTGGATACAACATTCTACTAAAATGATCCTCTAAATGGTCCTCTCCGGGATCCATGCTTGCTGGGAAAACTTGATCTATGGTTTCCAGGACCTAAAATGAACCGAAGCTACTGGCAAGGCTTCGGCAAAGCCGAGACCCAGCTTTTAACAAAGCTGAGCCACGTTCCCGACTTGCCTTTGACATTGATCGCCACATAGAGCAAGGCGCTGACGAACTCTCGCCAGGCGTAGCGTACGGCCCCGGACTGCAGCTGTCGCCGCAGTGCCAGGCCTGCAGCCTGCACGGCCTGCTCCGCTCGGTCCGTTGAAAGCTTCCCTTTCTCAGCGCAGCCTTTGTGGCCTTCCGAGCCGAGCGCGTTGCACGCCGGGCCGCTGGAGTTCTCTTTGTTGCTGTCCCAACCGCGCCTTTGCTGGGACTCGAGACTCGCAGAGTGAAATATCGCCGCGGCGGCGTCCAGCACTGCACGTACCATGCCAACCAGCTCTGGTCTGTTGCTTCGTCCTGCATTCGCCGAAAAAAACGGAAGGCAATCGGGTGACACGGCTCGGAGCTTGCCTTGGGATATATTTGTCCGTGTTTTCAATGCCTGATGCCTGACATGCGCGTTTTTGGTGGCAAAAAAACGGTCAGAAGTAGCAACCCCTTCCCCTAACGTCCAACAAAGGGCTTTCTGGCACTCACGTTTGTCACTTCCCAGGCCTGCGACGCGACCTTTCTGCAGCTCCGGGCAGTGGGTCATCCGCTCGACCTGACCAGGCCGAGTCGTCCGGAAACCAGGGTTTGGGGTTTAGGGTTTAAGGTTTAGAGTTTAGGGTGCCGGGTTTAGGGTTTCAGGTTTAGGGTTTAGGGTTTAGGCTATGTGACTGTACACATTTGTGGCGTCCTGGCCAACCAAATTGGGAAAATCCGATTTGTCGGCCCCGAAGCTCCTTTCCTCCTTTGACCCCAACGCCTCGGCTCATGGGGCTTCTGCAACCTGATGGGATGAGTCCTGAAATGTCTCCTTCAAACTTCATGTTTGCCAAGGGAAACTTGCCTTGAACCAGCCAAGAGGAAATATTGGCAGGACAATTGTGGACTCTGAATGTTGCAGAAGCTGCGGGAAAAAAAGAAGAAGAAGTTTCGGCCAAGCCTGCCCCGCGCCAAATTTGCATTGGTGGCGAACAAGAAAGGTCGACTCCTGATTCAGAGCCCCAGGTGCCAATTGGTTGCTTCCTTCCTGGAAGAAAGGAATCCACTCTGAAATAGGACCCCTCTGATTAATAAGTGGGGGGAAGGTTGATTCATTGAGTTTATTTATCAAGTCTCGCAAGCCCCGTGCCTGCACGTGAAGGCTGCGCAATGCGGTGTCAGCCATGGGTCCAAGATCACGGAAGGGGAAAGCCCAGCTTAGACCGAGCGATGCAGCTCCGTTCTTGAGCACCGAGCAATCGAGGCGGGCAGTTCCTTTTTTCAAAACCCCGATTTAAAACCCCAATTCATGATCCACGCCTCTGCATCAAAACCCTCTGCTCAGCTTCAATTCGTGGCTTGGAGCCGACACGACAGTGCTCCAAACCTCAAATCCAAATCCAGTCCCCAAACCATCCCCACGGAAACAGGGAGTAAATATCGCCCCGCATGATACCAAAACATCCGCGAGAAACAAACATTTCTGGCACCTCTCCTCTGAATGTTGTGGTTTTGTTTGGTCGTTTTGGTTGATACCCGACAGACTTCTACCGCCTCGCGACAGTTGCCCAAGAGCTTGCCCGCCCGCTTAAGCAATTGACGGGGAGGCGGGGAGCATGTGGCCGTGGTTGTCAAAAATAGGGGAACCCCAAAATGCGTTGCCCCGGCAAATGGTTGCCAAGGACCCAAAAACCTGCGGCCCCTTTCCTGGTTACTTTTCTTGACCCACGGCGGCATGAGTCAAAGGAAAAAAAGTCCCCGAGCTGCCCATCCCCACTGCGGATGGACGAATTCCTGCGCTACTTCGAACCCCTGCGAGGCCCCTTCTTGCTCGGCATTTTCCGGGGAGGAATCGGCCCTGCGGCCTGGGATATGGTGTTGATGGTCAGAGGCTGAGACTTTGATACTCCAGGAACCGTCACTCAACAAATCGACCCCGGCTCCAAACAAAAAACCCCATGACCCACGGAGAGTCCTAGCCTCACACACAGTGGCATTTCGTGGGCGGTCCCAAAAATCAAGAAGTGAGGCGACTTTGCCGCATCTTGAGGTCACACCCCTTTTGGAGAACACGGCGACGTGGAATTTGCGCGGGTCCAGGGCTGCGGCCAGGGTGGGCCCCAGGCGCCGGTCATCCAGATTCATGCTGGCGGAGCGCTTGAACTCATTGAAGGCTTGCACCTGGCACGATGCTTTGCGTTTTGTGTCTTCTTTGTTTTGTCTTTTGGGTGCTTTTTGTGGTTTGTCTTTTTATGTCGCCCGGCCCAAAAAACAACGATGACGCCGGGTTGTGCTGTTTTTTTGCTGAACCACCCCCCCTTCCCCCACCCCAAAAAAAAAGGAAAAAAGGAAGGAAGGGCCATGATATTTGCAAAGCAAGGAGTCCCTTGGACTGCGGTTCTGATTCCGCAAGAGCTCACCAAATTTTCCCTGAGATCAATGTACCGCCACCTTTGGAGCTTCCCAACAGGGTCTTGTGGCGTGCTGTTCTTGTCAAGACTCGCCAACTTTTGGTCCCCCATCATGTTTAGGCGTCGCCTAATCACCAAGCTCCAAGCTGACGTTTTCTCCTTGGCCCCTCTGGATCAAGAAAAGCCTGCAACTGGCTCCACTTTAGTAAGACATCCCCAAGATAACTGCCATCAGACTTGGCGGTAAGGGAAACCAGACCAAAAATCTGACCGCAGTGCGAAGCCCTCGATATGTTCACCTGAGACCCAGCTCAATCCCTGCCTGCTTCTGCGTCGGGGCCCTGCGGTTCATTTTGACTTGCCTGCGCAAGCATTGCAGACTTGACACACGCAAAGCGCAAAGTGTGTGTGTGTGTGTGTGTCGAAGCTCCAAATCACTTCCCCTCACATCACCCCAAAAGGCTTCGCCAGGCTCGGCACACCTTGATTGACTGCGGCCCTCCAGGCAAAGAGGGATGCATTGAAGAGAAAGCTAGCAATCATGTTTCTGAACACAAATCCCTCAGCATGTTTGCGCCTCATCCACACGGACCACAGCAGAAAGGAATACACCTCAGACACGAAATCCGAAGCGCGACAACTGCAATGCCACGTATCAAGTTCTTGATCTCACGCAACTCACACTCCCAAATGCCAAAGAAAAAAAGGGGGGCCACATCCCCATACAAGCCATCAAACACACCCCCCTGGAGAAGAACCCAAACCGGCAGCAGGATTCGGGAAGAAGCGGCTGTCTGGGCAAGATCGCAAGGTGTCCAAATGCTCGCCTGAAAGGTTGCACCGAAACGTGTCCCTTAGAGTATGATGATCGCAATATCAACGTCTAGACCTCAAAACCGTCCGCCTCGTTTTTGGGTCGAAGCAAATAAGACCGAACCTCTGACTTTGCAGAGGGGACCTCTACACGAAGGAACCCCCAAAAAAGTGAGGGATTTCGCTTGGGCGTCCCTCTACAACAACCCAAAAACGGCCCTCAAAAAAAGCCGGTTCCGCTTACACAGCGCCGCAGCGCCCACTACGCCCTGCACACTGCCTGCTCCATCGCCCCGCTTGGCTTGCAACCCGGGCACGTGCGCTGCGAGCAGCAGCAAGCTCCAAATGCCCAGCAAAACTCCCGCAGTGACGTCTGAGTCTTCAGCCACCTGCACAAAGTTTGATCTGACAAATGGAAAGAAAGACAGACTCTTTTGCCCAAATGAGGCGGAAAAGCACCTGCGATTCCTGAGCCTTGCGTGTGAGACGAGACCAGTGACCAGTGACCAATCTGGCAAAGAACTGCCGCGCGCCCCTCTCCAGCCTCCATCCCAGTGCCTTGCAAGCAATGCTGAGAACTTCGACCTTTGCTGTTCCCTTTGCCAAACTCTAAGATGGTTTCCACTACCCCCAAACCACTACTTTTTTTAATGGGATATAGCCACAATATACAAGGGTGTATACCTCGCTTGCCGCTTGCCCCCTGGCGGCAGTAAAAGGAACAAAGGAAGCACGAAAAAAAAAGTTCTTGGGAGGGGGTGTTTCGAATCCCCAAATTTTGTCCCCCCAAAGTTGAAAACCCAAGCAGGAGACGGTGTTGGTGTTTGACTCCAAGCTCTCCAAGTCACGGAGCTTCCCAGCGATCTCGCGATGCACGACATATGCGATTGACGTGCACATGTGTACATATCTATGTAATGTACATGTGTTAGATGTGCACACCTTTGCACATGTGTATATATGTGTATATGCATTACCTTACAATACGTTACAGTACATGAATATATATATATATATGTGCAAGTGCACGTGTATCGCACTATCCATGTATTGTACACGTACAAACATAGACGCTGCATCCCATGGCAGAGCACAGAACAGTTGAGGTGTACATGTATGTATATAGAAATATATGTATATATAAGTGTGTCTTTTTTGAGGGTACCCTTTTTGGCTGGCTTTAAAGGAAAACTGAAAGGAAAACAGCAATTTTGCGGGGTCCCCACCCAGTATATACACCTTTGCTTCAGTGCCCATCCCTCCATCCAGCCAGGCGCCTACATAACACACTGCCCAGTGGTGCGCATAGAGCAGCCAGTAAAAGTGCGCCTCGCGGACCATCCAAATCAAGCTGAAGATCAGCTTCCCTCCAATTGAGTCGCAATCAGCACCTGAATGTGGGTATTAAAATAGTCGTAATCCCAGAACCATGTACAGGATTAAGAAGGCGGATATCCGCAGCTATTTATGGGAAGGGGATCGTCCCTTACTAACCTTCATCTACCCGGGTTTTGTGGCTCAATTGGTGGCTTGGATTGATGGCTCGGAGCTTGGGGGAAGGGCGTCCCCACTAACTTAGGTAACAAGTACCAGGGCTTCGAATCCCAAAACCAATCCAAGCCGGCAATTGCAGATAACCTGAGTACAAGTCTCCCTTGTGCAAGAATGCAACAAACACAAATATAAAGCGAATAGATCTTTGCAATGTTAACAATCATCCAAAACCCTGAAATACCAATGCAAAGGACCTTCATGGTGGTGAGCGCCTTACCTCCCGGTGATCTTGCCAGGAAAAGAAGGGGCAGAAAGATATGTCTGGCTGCCTAGCATCTCTACAATGCCCAAAGTCCCGCATTCCAAACATGAAGCGGCCATCGGATCCTGACGTGGGCGTGATACTGCCTGTGTCAAGATGCTGGAGCCCATTGGCGACTCAAAAAAACTGGAACACGTCCGCATCTCTACAACCGCCAAGGGTCCAACCCCCGTGACCCCACCATTTTTTGCTTGAGTGCGCCCCTCCTTCTTTTCCTGTTTTCTTTCTTTTAACCAGGAAACCACCAGATCACACCCACCCCAGGGTTTGGGGGGGTCCCACCCCAACCGGGCAGCCACCCGGCGCTCGGCTCGCCGAGCTCGCCGAGCTCGCCGAGCTCGCCGAGCTCGCCGAGCGCCGAGCCGCGCGCCTGGGCCAAGGTGAAGATGGCCACGGCCGCGCCCGCAACCAGCGCCACCAGAGGCCCCGGCAGCGCCGACCTCAAGGGACGGGGGACCCGTCCCGACGCGAGGCGCCGGGTACGTCGGGTACCGTCGGGGCGGAAGGAGTAAGGTCGGTGAGTAAGGATGGTGGAGGAAGGACGGTGGAGTAAGGACGGTGGAGGAAGGTCGGTGGTAAGTTTCTATCTAAATGGATGTATTTTTTGTCTTTTTGTTGGAAGGTAGTGAGCAAGCCGTTGTCAAACTGAATGGTCCAGGCATTCCTGGTTCTAACTGCGGTCCAATTCCTGGTGACGAAGCTTGACCCATATACACTTGATACATGGATCTGTCTTTTTTGAAGGTGACCCCTTGTTTGGCGCAAAGCCGCACAAAACAACTCACCGTACCTTGTTTACAAGGGTACGTGGTTAGTAGGCCTGCCACTGAACGGAGACTTGTAACCGTGGCTTCGTGGGTTATTTCACCAGGCTTACTAACCACCTGCCATGTGTCTTTAAGCACCTCAGACCAAAAGCGGAAACTCCCGCAGAAGGCCTCCGGTGGAACCAAGCCTTGAGGGGTCCTGAAGTCCGTTCGGGACCTTCCATGCAATCGCCTGGACCACAAAATGGAAGTCTGTCAAATGCCAGGGGTGTCCGCCCTCACTCAAACACTCGGCAAGCGCCAACATGCTCAGAAACCTGCTGAAGTTCGAGCTTTTCGGCATCCAACGGTCCATTTTCACACCACTTCGCCTCGCATGTGGGGTGGCTGGTCCTTTCTGTTGACAGTACCACTTGGTCTCAGCTTGTTTGGTCTCAAAGGAAACTCTAAAGGAACCCAACCTTGAAAAAACATTTGATGGTCTCAAAGGAAACCCTAAAACAAACCTATGTTCAAGGGTCCAACCGCGAAAAGAATCCACCCCTCTCGTCCCTTTTTTCCCGGGCGGTTTCTTCAGCGCCAAGGCCCAGACCAGGGCACTTCGGGGAAGAGCAGGTGCTTCCGCACGCAGAGCACCACCCTTAGATCTGCGCGCTTCAAGGCTCCTGGGATTTCAATCGAAACCCCAAGTCCCATGTGGGGTGTTGGCCTCTTCGCCTAGTCTTATGTGGGGCCGGTGTCGCCTTTTTTTTGAGTACCTGTTGGTTGAACCTCAAAAGGAGCCCAACAGGAAACCCAAGCCACTTGCCGGCTTTGGGGTCCCCGATTCACAACCCATGTGCCACGTATGGTCAAAACTCCCATGATCAAAGCTCCCATGTGCGACGGAGAATGCCACGCTACCAGCGGCAGGAGATTGGCCGACAGCTCCGTGGCGTCTCCAAACTCATGGGGGCATGGGAGCCTTATTTGGGGCTTCTTGGGGGCTCCCTCCCCCACCCCCCTCCCTCCCCAGCCCCCATGACATGCAGCATTCATTAGGAACCTCCAGAACCTCCAGAATGAGCGGTTCCCTGTACCCTAAGCAACCCCAAACACGTGTGTGTGTGTGTGTGCGCCTTTTTGGAGGGTATCCTCATGGTTACAAAGCTTCAATTGCCCTTGCTACCCAGTACATCGGTTGTTGGCGCTCGCTTGAAGACAACTAGTTGAGCAGCCAAAACCAGAAGTTGAACACCGACAAATCTAGTTCAAAAGGAAAACCAACAGGCAAAAAGCGAAAAGGCTTCACCTGAAAAGTAAAACCAAAAGGAAGGTCTAAATCAGACGGCCAAGCCGAAACCTCTCTCCCTGGGCTTCCCTGCGAGATGGTTTCTCGCAAGGCCGCAAAGAGCAGCAGCAAGACCAGGCCGCCCCACCAGTCCCCAGCCTCCGCTCTCCGAATAAAAAATCGCGGCGATCGCTTGAAAATCCACTTGGGGCATGGGACACGCTGACATATGCTTGACACGAACTTCTGTGCGAAAAACCGTTGCTTTTTTTACGGTTTCGCCTCCTCCGAAAGTGCATTTTTCTCACCGGAAAAACAGACAACGAACTTGTCAAGTTAGTTTCCTGACCAGAAAAGATCAAACATGCCCCTTGTTTTACACCCACACGCCAGCACACGAATGCATTTCAGTTACAACCACGAACCCATCAATTTACAGAATCCGTGTCCCGTTTGAGGAGCTGTTCCAACCATTCGACACCAAAAAAAAATGAGGGCCCCCCTAAAAACAGAAACACCTGTTTAGGTTTAGGAACTCCAAGGCTGGACAGTCACAAGGCCCGCGCAGAGACGCCCACGGGCAAGCCAAGGAATAGGAGCTGGAAGAGGTGAGTGACATAAAGAGCCTCTGCTCGGCACGCTCCAACCACGCCGCTGGGTCTTTGGGGCTTCACTAAAAAAAAAACGTCAAAGCTCTTTGGTCGGAGCTGCTTTGGCACCTGTGGATTATTTTCAAGATCAACTTGTTTTCTGAACATGGAGATTGGAACTTGTTGCCATTTCGGTTGCATGGCTCATGATTACACGTTCTCTTTCTCTCTCTCTCTCTCTCTCTCTCTTTCACACTGCTGGCATGCGCAGCAACACAAATAAATTATGTCAAGGGTGCATCCTAAATACCCCCTTGATGCAAGAGCCTGAAATTATCCCTGACATCAAACGAGCACTTTGGCTGTGGTTCGGCATCATGTTCAAGAACCTGAAATGTTCCCTGACATCAAACGAGCAGCTTAGGCTTCATTTTGGGGCCGAATCATTCCAACCAACACACCTGGAATGTTGGAATCCACGAACGGCTCTCGCATGCCCCAGCTGGGGCATCTGCGCTTTCACAAGGAAGCACTGCAGCCTCAGACCTGGGCCCGCGTTCACTGTCCGTGTTCTGATCCCCCACCAATGTTTAGTGGGTTACATGGAAACGCCCCACCAAACCAAATGAAAAAAGAAACTAAGAAGCCGGACGGCTGGGAACTGCCAAGCTCAGTGGTGTGTGTTTCCCATCTGCCTTCTACCAGGGATTCAAACCCCTAGACATACAAGCCACCAAGAGAGGGCCACCTGAAAATTCGAGCGCCAAAAAAAAAAACCTTGGGACTGACGAAACACAGTCAGCAATCACTGCTACAGGTTGGCAACGCGACAAAAACGGTTTGTGCACTCATGTGGGTATGAGTTCTAATGGGGACCCTCTGGTGGACATCATGTAGGCGATTTTTATGTCCACCAACTGCTTTTGAGGTGGTTCCCCATCAAGATTCATAGCCGTGAGAAAATGACTGGTAGTCTGTTCTTGGCTTGGGGAGAACGAGAAGGATCTCCCGCCAAAAAAGACAAACATGAACTCTTCCCATGACTCTGGGCGGGCGGAGAAGTGAGATCCAAAACAAAAACCGGCAGGCTTCTTGCACGCTCAACAAGCAAAGGTACTGTGCTGCGATCTCGTGGCGGCGTCCCAAGGCAATGGGCAGTGACAAGAATGGCATACATGTTGCTTAGCCAAGTGCCCCTCTCAGGCAACCAAGGGGTCCCCAAGAGGAGATCTTCTCACAAGGATGGCTCCAAATGCTCCATGCTGATCTGCAGAGTAATTAGTCTCAGTGTCAGTCGCCACCTACCCCATCTTTCTACAGGGTTGATTCCCCATCCACCCATCCTTCTCTCTAGACATCACCCATGCTCCCAAAAAATAAAATTTGGGCCCAGCAAAAACAAGAAAGACTCCCAGAAATTTGGGCCACTTAAAGCCGCGAATCCCTGAAAAGACGTGGGAAGCTGCGGCCAGACTCGTCCCGCCGGCCGGCTGCTGGGCGCCGAAACCTGTAGGGCCACACGGCGCGCGAGCCTGGCGAGCCGCGGTTTTCCCGTTTCCCGAAAAGTTGGCCGCGAGTCTGTCTCAACAGGGATCCTTACAAGAAAACACCTAAACATTGCCTTGTAAATCCCTTTATGTTGGTGTTGAAAAGCAACATGGTTCAGATGGTTGCAAAATGCATCTTTTCAGGAGTCTTGGGTCAACAAACCCCCAAGTTGGTTGCCACACTTTTAAGTTGATGGAAGGGGTGGCCTCAGGTTTTGGGGATGGATTGAACGAATCTCAACTTGCAAGCGAAAGGTCCGCGTGCCAAGCCACAAGCACTCGACCCAAGACCACGCTGCTCAGATACGAGGGGGATAGGCAGTGTCCTTGAAGGGGGTCCTTGGCAAAATTCTGCGCTGGGAGGCAAACCCGCATTGCTTGTCTTGATGGTGCTGCTGTCGTAGCTCAGGTCAAATCCAGCGATGCATGATCTCCTCTACAGCAACCATGTGAATGCATCCACCTCAAATCTGTGGAAGCCATTCTTTGTAGTCTGATGGGAAAGTATTGGGAAAGCTCAATTGGAAAAGAAACCGCCGCATGCAAAGACACACAAACATTGGGCAAAGCGCAAGAGTCCGGCACTCATCACTTGTATGTGAAAAAAGAAGGCCTTTGCATGAATCGTACCAGTGAAACGTAAAAGAAGGGTTGCTTATTTGCTCTGCAACGCAGTCAAGACTTCACACGTAGAAGTACAGTCACAACAACGCTTCTATGCCTCCTTCATGGCAGGATGGCAAACACTATCAAAGTGCAAAGTACATCAGCTGCATGTTGTTGCTGTAGTCGTCCTCATCAGTGGCAGCTGCTAACGCCGTTGCTAAGCCATTGCCGCTGTTAGCGTTGCTAATGTTGTCGTTGTCGTTGCGGTGGCGGTTGCCGTTGCCGTTCTGGCGGTGGTGGCTGTGGTCGCTGTTGTGGTTCTGATTGGGGATGTTATGGTTGTGGTTGGTTTGGTTGTGGTAATTGTTGTGGTTGTGGTATTTGTTGTGGTTGTGGTTGTTGTGGTTGTTGTGGTTGTTGTGGTTGTTGTGGTTGTTGTGGTTGTTGTGGTTGTTGTGGTTGTTGTGGTTGTTGTGGTTGTTGTGGTTGTTGTGGTTGTTGTGGTTGTTGTGGTTGTTGTGGTTGTTGTGGTTGTTGCGGTTGTTGTGGTTGTTGTGGTTGTTGTGGTTGTTGTGGTAAGTTGTTGCGCTGGTGATGATGATGGTGCTGGTGCTGGCGCTGGTGCTGGTGCTGGTGCTGCTGCTGCTGCTGCTGCTGGTGGTGGTGGTGGTGGTGGTGGCGCTGGTGGCGCTGGTGGTGCTGGTGGTGCTGGTGGCGGTGCTGGTGCTGCTGCTGCTGGTGGGCTGTTGTTGGTCGTTTTTGGTTGTTGGTTGTTGTTGTTGTTCTTCTTGTTTTCGCTCTTGATCTTTGTCCGTGGTATTGGTGATGGTTCTTGTCGGTTGCTGTTAATTGCTCATTGTTCATTGTTGTTTGTTGGTTGT
>CAUJNA010000481.1:10000-15000 GCA_963377175.1 Effrenium voratum | reverse complement strand
TTTGTGTGGTGGCTTCCACTGCTGTATCCCCATGAAGCCCCTAGAAATTTCAACAAAAAGAACATACAGGAAAAACAGAAGTGAACCCTGGTTTGGGTGAATATTTGGCTAACTTCCAGTAGATTTGCCTTTACCTACTTCCCATCGACGCACAAAGCTGGACCTCCTCTCTGAAGCTCCAGACATCAGACTGGGGCACAAAACACCACTCGGATCGATCGGGAAGCTTGCGGTTCCCAGAACCTCTGGAATACTAGAAATTTGGATAGATGTATGACATGTGCCCCGAAACAACTGAGACTATTAGATAGATGTTAGATGTATGACATTAGATAGATAGATGACTCTTTGCAACTAAGCAAAGTCAACAATGTGCCGGTACAAATTTGAGTTGCCCTCGCTCCCACTAACATAGCACCTCACACAGAGGTCCCTTATTGATCCTCGGTACCTGACAGGCGCTGTGCTTGTGAGCGGACGAATACTGCGCGCGTGGTGAACGGCACAAAAGATCAGCAAAGCTGTCCGAGTCATGGCACCGCGAGCGCGGTGTTGAAGCGAACCTGCTCGATGAAGAATCGAAACCTTGGCTCTGATTCTCAGAGACATACGGTGGAGACCGGTTGCTTGAAATGGAAACATGAACAAAGCCCAAAAGAAAGCACATGGGGGAGGGAAACGACCCTGGTCAAACAACCCACCTTTCTGTGGCCGTTCAATTGCCGCCTACTCTCCAATTTCCGAGTCAATGCCTGACTTGGGCAATGAGAAGCTTTTCACCGGAATGTTTCGTCCTCAGCCCTCTTCTAAGCTTCTTGCAGTAAGGACAGCAGCCAATTTGTTTCCGCCGTGTACTCACCTCGGCAAGCCAGTCAAGCACAAGGAGCCTCATTGCGCAACTTTGATTCCAATCCCGCTTTGGGTGTTGGTGTACCAAATATAACAGACTAGTTTGCTCCCTGCTAAAAAAATAACTTTTAGTGGGTTAAGTTCGGAAACCCAACCACCTTTTGCTTTTGACCTGCACTTGTCGAAGATGACTTCTACTACGGGTGACTGAGAAAAAAAAAGAATCCCTTGAAAGCAAAAGAAGGCGGTACGCTCAAAAGATGACAAAACCGCAAGCCCCCCCCAACAAAAAAAACAACAAGAAGTTTGAAGGGGGCCTTCAAAACACAACGAAAACGGCCCCCCAAAAAATAAAAATAAACGAGAATTCTTCTCAGCTGCCATGCCAGAGATCGCCGATCGAGGCACCCGGCATCTGGCTTCGATCAACCGGCCTGGCCAGGACAAATCGGTGCATGAGCTTGGCAAGAGTAGCTCTCCCAAACACCCTCTTTCCAATCATGGAAGTGGACGTTTTGGGGCTTCCCCAAAAGAGCAAAGGTCCTCTAAAACCCTCCTGTCAGTTCCTGGTTCCCATACCAAGGTGCCCTTTGGGGAATTTTCCATTTCTTGAGCAACAGCTCTCTCTCCAAAGCAAAGACTCGAACAGTGGCCACTTTCACTGCGTGGCCCTCTCTTGACCCTTTTGGAGTCACAGACAGGCAGGCGCCTACGCAAGTGTCTGCAACCACCGACCTGGGCATGGCAGTCGAGCACAAAGGGTGTTCTGCACGAACCCTACACCAGTTGCAGGCATGGCAGTCCATCAATGGGGCTCCAAAAGCATGCGGAGGCGCTGAGGTTGGATTCTTGCAGGATCATTCTTTCCTTGCCCTAGGCACCTACCTCTCACCCACTCATGTTCACCTTTTGCAGCTTGCTCCCCACGCTGAGCAAAACCTGAAGGCAGCCAAGCGGCAGAAGGAACAAGAAGCTTGGAGTGAAGACCCCGATCCAAAAGCCTGCGAACGTTCGGACCTTTCCTTTGCCACAGCATGTTCGACAGAGCTCTCCATATGGGCGGCCCCTTTTTAAGGAACCCCTTGTTTGCGGTTTTGAGCGAACCATTTTTGGGTGGCCCCCTAAAAACAGGACACCCAGATTTGCAAAGGAGGGATGGGATCTGGATGGTTTGGGTGCATGGCGGCTGAATCTCTTCTCAAAGGCGGAGCTGAACACCCGGCCTGTTGTCCCGAAAGTCCCCACGCACAGGGCCAGCATCATTGGCATAGCCGCTGCCAGGATTGACATGACCTGTCAGCTGCAAGAAAAACAGCCACGGACATGTCTGTCCAAATATCTCCATGCGCAAATACATGCTAACGCGGTGGGTTGCCAAACTATGCACGAGATGCTGCATGTGTTGGCGAGCGTGTAGATTTTCCTGCTGGCTTCTTAAACTTGCTGAGCATGGGTGTCCTTTTAGGGGAAATAGATGGGTTTCCCTGGTAGATGAGCAAAAACCACCAGGTAAACCAGGAATCGCCCTCGATTTTTGGAGCAACAACCAAAAAAGAAACCTATGGGAATGAAGGGTTTCCAAAAATCCAAACAAACACCACCAAGGGACGGTTTTTCGAGCAAAACCAAAAAGGACGCCTGAAGCTCGCTGAGCGGATCTCCCAAGGCGCGGACGAAGAAAAGTCCTCCTCTTGCCCAGCGCTTGAGGTCCTGAGTGCTTCAGATGCCTCCAACCCGGATACTGTGGATGGTTGCGAAATCCATTTCGCACCGTTCAGAAACCCTGCAAGGAGTCGAACAATGGTTTCCCATGGTTTCAAAGTGGTGCTCATTCTAGGGTTTCTTAGGTGGTGCAGGATTCTTTTTCCATCCACAGTATGGACTAAGGGATGTGACAAAAAATTCTTCACGCGCGGCTCAGTTTGAGGATCAGCTTTTCACCAGAAGGGGATCCCCTTCTAAGGAAAGAAACCACCAGTTGGATAGTTCAGTTCGCGGGGATAAGGGACTCTACTGATTGAACCAGCCAGTTCAAAATGGGTAACCCGTTTTTGTCTGGGTTCCAATTGGGTCCGATCAAATGCTACACGAAAATGAGAAATTGTCCCCAAGCGATTCAAGCAGCGCCGCCCTCCGAAGGAATCGCGCCTGAGGCGATCGCCTGAGGCCGCGGCCGTGACAGCGCTGGTGGCCAACGACCACGCGAAGAGCAAGATAACGAGAAGTACCCAGCACCTGAAGTTGTGGTGAAGACAAACGCAAGAGAGAAACAATAATATTATTTAAAAAAAACTGAGCAGACATGGGTCCCGGTCCCAGCCCAACTGTCCACTTGCCCCTCACCACAAGTTGCTGAACGTCGCTGCCAACTGCCGCGCAAGACTTTCAGCCAAAAAATAAGAGTTCGAGTTCACAAAAAGAAAAACTCCCAAGGCCAGGGATTGGTGGGACTTCCGAAAAATAGAAAGAAGAACAAAAAAGAAAAGAAAAAAGGACAAAAAAAAGAAAGAAGAAAAAAAAAAACGGCCACGGCGTGCTTTCTCCGCCCGGCCACTAGCTCTTTCCCCCCGCTCGCCCATCCTCTCCCCCGCTCCGCTCCGCTCCGATCCTTTCGCCGCGCGGAGATCCTCTCGCTCGGCGCCGCCCGAGGCGCGGGCCCAAAGGCTTGGAAGAACGGGACCTGAGAGCTGAGCGCCACCGGGGAATCGGAAGCGGCGAAGCGGAAGCGGCCGGTTCTGGGCGTTTGGCTTCTGAAAGACCTCCGAGGCTGGAGGGAGAGATGCAAAAAAACTGGAGCCACTTGAAGCTCCGATTTTTGAGGCGACCTGGAAACCTCCGAAACTGGAGATGCAAAAATTGGAGCCAGTTGGTCAAGCTGTGAGGCAAGCTTGAGGCGAACTTGAGCCAAATTTGGCTTGAGGCATTGAGGCAAGACTTGCAGCAACTTGGTTGCAATTCGGATTTGTGGGAAAAACTTCCCGAATACACCGAGCACGATATGGGCTCGAGGGCTGCCCCGCGTTTTGGCCGCAACAAGTTGAAACCGAAAGTTGAAAAAAAAGCTTCTTGCAGGTCCCCTGAAAGACAGGTTGCCACCGAATTCGCCATGGTAAAAACCTCCGAATTCCTGGCTTTGCTCGTGGAATCATTTTCTGGTTGAATTCGGATCCGTTTCCAGGATGGAAACCCCAAACCCCAAGCAAAGGTGTCGGTTGACCATCTGGCGCACAGTCTCACACCAGTCAATAAGTTTCACAGTAGGCAAAGTGTTGGCAGTAGCAAAAAAAAATCAAGCCCCAAGCTAGCATCCTCAGGCAGTAGACGAGCATGCTGAGGACCTAGTGACAAGCGAAGCCGCGCACTGAATTGGGATGCTTGTGAGAAGCCTTGCCAAAGCCACAAGTGGCCCGAACAGCATGTCTGGTAATGCGATTGGTGACTTCAACCAAGACATTCAAAAAACCCAAGTTGGCCTCCCTACCAAACAGGTTGGCCTCTCAGCCGATTCCTCAGCTGCCAACGACAAACAAAGCCATCTCCAGGTATCGCAGGAAGCTGCGCTCACCACAGCGCCTCGATTCCGACTTCGAGTTGGAATCCCAATGGAGGTAACTACATCCCAGCCATGGGTGAGGGACCGGAAATCTGAGGGTCTTGGAGTCCTCGTTTCGGGCTTTCTTGATTCGTCACATTTGGGGTAGAGCACTTTGGTTCGGATTGTCACTATGAGTCCTGAAGTCAGCAGGGAATGAGGGAATGACCCCTTTGAAACCATCCAACGGTGGTTTCCTTTTAAGGGAATCTCCAAGTTTATTCCCTCATTCCCTGCTGCGCACCAGCAACTGGCTGTGGGTCAAAACCAATGCTACCATTTTGGGGCAGATGCACCACCCATTTTAGAACCTAGTTTAGTGGGGATTGAATCGGATGTTCACTGGGGGTACGATTTGGTCTTGACCCATGGCTAAATCCCAGAGAACCCGCGAAGCCAGCGAGAAGTTCGGCAAAAGGTACCACCCAACCCCTCGAACATAGAGACATGCGCTGCTGGTATTTCCTCTGGGGACAAGACCCCCGTGGAACCCATCTGTTTCTAATCAAAATCACTTGCGTTTCTCTAAGTTGACTTTTGACCCATGGCCAACTCAAAG
>CAUJNA010000481.1:0-5000 GCA_963377175.1 Effrenium voratum | reverse complement strand
CAAGGACCTGGAAACAACAGGTCAACCTTTTGGAACCTGGGAAATCAAATGTGGACCAAACCAGGTTGAAAATTAGATTCGGTTTTGGGCAAGCTGACGTCGAGGTCTTGGATACTCGAAACGTGAAAAGGTCGATTCGCTTTTTCTTGAAGCTTGTGATGTCAGGGTCTTGGATGAAAGACCCAAAGTCACAGCGAGTTGATGCCCTTGGCGTTCAGGAGAAAAGAATGCGAGGAACATCTGGCCATGGGTCAAAATCCATATCGCGCGCCCAGTGAACCTCCGACTCAACCCCCACTCAAATAGGTAACCCGAAGTGGGCGGTGAATTCCACCGACCCCAAAACGGGGCCCCAAAACGGTTTTGACCACCGCCGGCTGAGCGCCAGGGCCAGATCTCCAATGGCTCCAACCTCGGACACTCGTCTGGTGGTTTGGGCACATGCCAGGCTCAAGTGAGAGGAAAAAGCACCCAAGGGAAATGGCAACGATATCAACTAGAATGGCCCGGAAAGTCACTCAAACCTGCTCATGGTGAGTTTGATGAGCTTGAAGGAATGGTGTTCAAAAGAAAACATTGGAGAAGCCTACTCACCCCTCCCCAAAAAAAATATATATGCCACAAGTGAAAGCAAAGCAAAAGAGACACAGGCGGAACCAAGGGAAACCAGAAAAGACCAGGAGAAGGCAAGAAAAGCCCAGTGGACATGAAGAAAAAGAAAAACCGGTGGAAACCAAGAAGAACAAAGCGCGGGCAATTCTATGAGTACCCCGTGCTCAAGGTGGTTCTTTTGTCATAAAAGGACCTCGGGCGTCCGGCCATCCACGTGGCCGAAGACGAAGCAGGCGACGGTCAACATCCAGGTAAGGACCTCACAGGTCCAGTCACCCCGTGGGTCCGAGAAAAACGGTTTGGGTGATTTGGCAATTTTTGGGGCCATGGTTGTTTTGCCGTTGTTCGAGAAAACGGCGGGGTGTTGGGTGATCTATGGTCCTTTTGCCTTTCTTTTTCTTTTGCTTTTTTCTCTACAGTAGCGGCCAACTGTTTAGTTGGGCCAAAGCTTTAAAACTTGATATGTTGGCTCCTATCTTGCCAAGCATCCGTGTGAGAGGTGGTTTCGCGACAACTAGCTGGAGGAATACCCTCCCAAATGCTTTGTGGTTGCATAGATCCCAATGCAAACAGTTTCCACCAAAGGCCCACCCCCATCAATCTCATACCCAAGTCTCTCCTAGCTCATTCAGACTAAAACCTGAGTCACGGAAAGGAACTTCAGCATGAAATCAGCCAGCTTCCAACATGAACATATTATATGGTCTGTTGATCCACCGATTTTTGCAGTAGGGTGCTTTTTGAAATGAGGGAACCCTAAATGGGTTGCTTCCTTTTTATCATTTTAAGAACTCCCCGATAGTCTGGCAATCTTGGGGTGGTAGTTGGCTGAATTGAATTTCCAGCGCATTACAGGGCGCCCAGTCGCTTTCAGGTTTCAAATGCGCGGCAGGCATCTTACCCGGACAATCTCGTGATTCTGCAACTTCTGGGTTTCTTTTCCCAGAAGCGTGCAGAAGAACACGTCAGTTCGGATCACCAAGGTGCCACATCGATAACTACACCGACACCAAAGAAAGGTATTTCATAGGGGGCCAATGCATCCAAGGTAAGGCCGCCGAATGACACCGAAAGCCACGCGGGTTCTCAATAAGGTGGCAAACGATGGCCTCTATCTGGTTTCCCTTTCCCATACCCAAAACCCCTTACCATCTCGCTAGAACTCGGATGGGCAAACTCGCGTTCCAATAGAGGATTGCAAACACACCCGTTATCCACTGCGTAGACATCGGACGTTGCATCCATAAGATCCATAGTTTCAGGGAACAACCAACAATCTAGAGAAACCCAAGTGATTTTGATTAGACATGGATGGGTTCCACTGGGGTTCTTATCCCCAGACGAAACACCAACAATGGATTGCGCCACCATCCGCTGCATTTGGCCATGGGTCAAAATCCAAATCGTACCCCCAGTGAACATCTGATTCAATGCAAACAAAACTAGGTTCTGAAATGGGTGGTGAATTCACCTACCCCAAAACGGGATCCCATTGGTAACCACAACCATATTGCATCTGCATGGCCAACAGGTCCCTTATTTGGTGTTGACGTTTCTGGCCATGAGCTCCTTAACTGGCAACTTTGAAAAGCCCATGTGGGTGTGGCTCAAAATTAAACAGGAGGGGCAAACCGCAGGTTTTGGTCCATGTTTCCACTTACCAAGACAAGCCATTTTGGAACTCCTTGGTTTGTTGAGCCACAGCCATGTGAAGGTTTCTGGCAAGGGTACCATGACCATGGTCAATTCATTTTGAGACCAACCCCTTCGAGGCCGCGGCCCAAGCCAGGCCGAAGCTTCTGGCCACCAAGGCACGGTAGAGGCAGCCGTGGCTGGCCTTAGTCCCCGCATCGGCCGCGAGACTGGGTCAACTGCTGGGGTTGGGGCTTTCGTTTTTAAAAAAAGACCTCCTGTTGTTGTTGCTGCTTGTTCTTGCTTGTTGTTTGTTGTTGTCTTTCTGACCCACCTCCTGTTCTTGCTGTTTGTTGCTTGTTGCTTGTTGCTTGTTGCTTGTCGCTTGCTGCTTGCTGCTTGCTGCTTGCTGCTGTTGTTGTTGCTGTTGCTGTTGCTGTTGCTGTTGCTGTTGCTGTTGCTGTTGCTGTTGCTGTTGCTGTTGTTGTTGTGGTTGTGGCTGTGGTTGCGGTTGTTGTTGTTGTTGCTGCTGCTACTGCTGCTGGTGGTGGCGGTGTTGGTTGTTGGGTGTTGGGTGTTGGTTGTTGGTTGTTGCTTGTTGGTTGTTGGAAATTGGGTGTTGGCTGTTGGCTGTTGTTGGCTGTTGGCTGTTGGCTGTTGGCTGCTGGCTGCTGGCTGCTGGTGCTGGCTGCTGGCCGCTCACTGCTAGCTGCTGGCTGCTGGCTGGCTGCTGGCTGCTGGCTGCTGGCTGCTGGCTGCTGGCTGCTGGCTGCTGGCTGCTGGCTGCTGGCTGCTGGGCGCTGGTTGGTTGCTGGTTGCTGGTTGCTGCTTGCTGCTTGCTGCTTGCTGCTGGCTGCTTGCTGCTTGCTGCTGGCTGCTGGCTGCTGACTGCTGGCTGCTGGTTGCTGGTTGCTGGTTGCTGGTTGCTGGTTGCTGGTTGCTGGTTGCTGGTTGCTGGTTGCTGGTTGCTGGTTGCTGCTTGCTGCTTGCTGCTTGCTGCTTGCTGCTTGCTCCTTGCTGCTTGCTGCTTGCTGCTTGCTGCTTGCTGCTTCCTGCTTGCTGCTTGCTGCTTGCTGCTTGCCGCTTGCCGCTTGCCGCTTGCCGCTTGCCGCTTGCCGCTTGCCGCTTGCCGCTTGCTGCTTGCCGCTTGCCGCTTGCCGCTCGCTGCTTGCTGCTTGCTGCTGGCTGCTGGCTGCTTGCTGCTGCTGCTGCTGCTGCTGCTGCTTGCTGCTGCTTGCTGCTGCTTGCTGCTGCTTGCTGCTGCTTGCTGCTGCTTGCTGCTGCTTGCTGCTGCTTGCTGCTGCTTGCTGCTGCTTGCTGCTGCTTGCTGCTGCTTGCTGCTGCTTGCTGCTGCTTGCTGCTGCTTGCTGCTTGCTGCTGCTTGCTGCTGCTTGCTGCTGCTTGCTGCTGCTTGCTGCTGCTTGCTGCTGCTTGCTGCTGCTTGCTGCTGCTACTGTAGCTGCTGCTGCTGCTTGCTGCTGCTTGCTGCTTGCTTCTTGCTGCTTGCTTCTTGCTGCTTGCTTCTTGCTGCTTGCTTCTCGCTGCTTGCTTCTTGCTGCTTGCTGTTGGTTGTGTTGGTTGCGTTGGTTGTGTTGGTTGTTGTTTTGGTTGTTGTTTTGGTTGTTGTTTTGGTTGTTGTTTTGGTTGTTGTTTTTGTTGTTGTTGATCTTCTTCTTGTTCTTGGTTGTTGTTCGTTGTTTGCGTTTTTTTGCTTTTTTTGTTTGTTGTTTTTGTTGTTTTTGTTGTTTTTGGTGTTGTCATTGTTGTCGTTGTTGTCGTTGTTGTCGTTGTTGTCGTTGTTGTCGTTGTCGTCGTCGTCGTCGTGGTCGTCGTGGTCGTCGTGGTCGTCGTGGTCGTCGTGGTCGTCGTGGTCGTTGTGGTCGTCGTGGTCGTCGTGGTCGTCGTGGTCGTCGCGGTCGTCGTGGTCGTCGTGGTCGTCGTGGTCGTCGTGGTCGTCGTGGTCGTCGTGGTCGTCGCGGGTCGTCGTGGTCGTCGTGGTCGTCGTGGTCGTCGTGGTCGTCGTGGTCGTCGCGGTCGTCGTGGTTGTTGTTGTTGTTGTTGTTGTTGTTGTTGTGATTGTTGTTGTGGTTGTTGTGGTTGTTGCGGTTGTTGCGGTTGTTGTGGTTGTTGTGGTTGTTGTGGTTGTTGCGGTTGTTGTGGTTGTTGTGGTTGTTGTGGTTGTTGGTGTTGTTGTTGTTGTTGTTGTTGTTGTTGTTGTCGTTTGTTGTTGTTGTTGTTGTTGTTGTGGTTGTTGTGGTTGTTGTTGTTGTGGTTGTTGTGGTTGTTGTTGTTGTTGTTGTTGTTGTTGTTGTGGTTGTTGTTTTGTTGTTTGGTTGTTTTTGGTTGTTTGGTTGTTTTTGTTGTTTTTTGTTGTTTTGGTTGTTTTTGGTTGTTTTTGGTTGTGTTTGGTTGTTTTTGGTTGTGTTTGGTTGTTTTGGTTGTTTTTGGTTGTTGTTGGTTGTTTTTGGTTGTTTTTGGTTGTTTTTGGTTGCTTTTGGTTGTTTGCTGTTGTTTGTTGTTGTTTGCTGTTGTTTGCTGTTGTTTGCTGTTGTTTGCAGTTCTTTGCTGTTGTTTGCTGTTGTTTGCTGTTGTTTGCTGTTGTTTGTTGCTGTTGTTTGTTGTTGTTGTTGTTGTTGTTGTTGTTGTTGTTGCTGTTGTTGCTGCTGCTGCTGCTGCTGCTGCTGCTGCTGCTGCTGCTGCTGCTGCTGCTGCTGCTGCTGCTGCTGCTGCTGCTGCTGCTGCTGCTGCTGCTGCTG
>CAUJNA010000480.1:1296417-1329152 GCA_963377175.1 Effrenium voratum | reverse complement strand
TTTTTTTCTTAGCCCTGCAAAGGTTGGCTCGCTTGAAACGCAACCTGGAGCCAAATTGCAAGCATATCTAGGGGTCTCTATTTTGCAGCCACACGCCTGCACGCAGCGTTTTAGACTTCGAATCCTTCGCAGGACGAGGTCAAATGCTGGACGGACGAGTGCTAGAAGCCTCTCAGGTAGAATATAAGCCATTTGGAAAACCCCCTCTAAAGAGAGAGAAGGGCTTCTTCCGCGACAAGTACTACGAGTACCTGGTCCACGTGCCGTGATCATCCGGGGCGGCGCAGGGGCGGAACGGGCGGGCTACGAGCGCAGGACTGGCTGCCGGTGACGAGGCACCCGGCGCACCTCACAGAGGAGCAGGTGGCGCAGCCGGTCAGGCAACAAGTGGAGGCCTTGCTGGACCCCATCCTGCACCTCTCGAGACCTCTTCCCGCCTCGGCATCTCCGCGGGGGGCGGGCTAAGGCTGCGGGCACCAGGATCCGAGAGCTCCGGAGGAGCACGAGGTGCTGCGGAGGTGGTGCAAGGCGGCAGAAGTACAGGGTTGGCGCACGAGACCTGCTCCTCTGGTTTTTGACTGCCTGAATCTGTTGCCTACGTGCCCGCTGCATGTGGCCAAGGCCCGGCGCATCCTGGACGCGCCGCCGCGCCACCTGGCAGGTGAAGACGGACTGCCTGCTGACGCAGCGGCCAGTCGACCGTGGAAGAGACGAAGCCGTTGCTGGGCAGCAGCCGGGCGCCGCGCAGGAAGGCGGAGCGCCCCAAACAACGGAGGTGGAACAGGGTTTGCCACTGCCTGGCGGAGAGCCTGGTGTCCAAGACGCACTGCTCCGCGCAGAACCTGGGGCTGGGGGCGCAGACGGCCGACCGCGCAGGTACGTGCGCAGCTGGACATGGGCGGACCTGCGTGGGGCTAACGCCGACGTGAAGTGCCCAGGCACAACTCAGAGAACATGCGCTTGACCCCGGCATCTTCAACTTCGTAAAGTGGCTGCGAGTCGGCGAGGGCGTGCCCCACGCTGTAGCAGGCCAAGGCAGGCTGAAGGAGCTCAACACACCACGCTGGTTACAGCGGCAAAGGCCCTGGCGCCGGAGGTCTTAAAGCTGCTGCCATCCACATAGATTTGGGTAAGACCCAAAATGGGTGTGATAAATGTTTAACGCCCCAGAGCATGAGGGTGTGGCCGGGGGGCTGGACAACGGCATGCGGCTGAAGAACCAGGAGCTGCTGCGGGCACCCGGCCGAGCCACGCAGTGACCAACGCCAGCTGCAGGGGCCCTCCACAACCGCGTCCGCCTGGACCTGGAGTCCTCCAACGTGGGCGCGTCAAGGGCCACAAGCTCCGAGCTGCTGGAGGCGGCCTAGAACGGGCAGCACGGCGCCTCCAGGGGCTCCAGCATGAGGTGGCGCACCTCAAAGAGCACGCCACTGCTGACGTGCCGGCCTCCACAAGCGCGCGGCCCCTGCGGCGCGCGAACTCCGGGGCGCGGCACGCGGTTGCCGGCCGGGTCCCGAGAAACACCAACCTGGAGCAGGGCGTCATCGACAACATGATCATCTTCCAGAAGCCCTTTCCGGGGGCCGCCCGCACCGAGCTTGAGAGCCAGCCTCTGCCTCTTCTGCAAAGCACACGCCCACAGCAGCCCGGCCGGGTTCTCTATGACCCACATCAAGGGGTCAAAGTGCGCGATCTCAAGGGCGCTGAGCCTGCGCGTCGCCAGGAGCCGCCGCGCGCGCGTCGTTCGCGCGCGGCTGTGTTCCGTGCAGACCGGGCTGGCCCAAACCATGTCGAAGCGCCCCGGCGGAAACGTAGTGTAGCCCCACCGACTTGGTGCCGCAGAAAAGCTCCAGGAGTCTCGGCATTTTTGAAGAGCAAGATCACCGCCTGCGACGACCAAGAAGACTCGCGCGTTCGTCGGCCCGGACTTTTTTCCTACGGATAAAAAAAGGAACTTCGCAAGGAAGCTTGCACTCGGGCTGGACGTTCAGACCAATGCCAAAGGGGGGAAATTCATGTCCATAGAGGACTCCCATCAGGGCGCGC
This sequence comes from Effrenium voratum, assembly GCA_963377175.1. Taxonomy (NCBI): domain Eukaryota; class Dinophyceae; order Suessiales; family Symbiodiniaceae; genus Effrenium; species Effrenium voratum. The sequence goes on along the minus strand of CAUJNA010000480.1, from coordinate 1,327,106 downwards.
TGGTGTGCAAGGTGGACGTGGAGGTGTGGGAGCCCGGCAACTTCCAGACCCGCCTGTTCATGGAGCGTCTGCCCTGGGTGGACGTGACCTACTGCAAGTACGGAACTCCGTACAGGAAGCAGACGCGGCTGTGGACCAACATGCGCTGGAGGCCGAGGCGAAGCCTGTGCAGGCCCGGCAGCCGCTGCGAGGCGTGCAGGACGGCAGGCACGGGGCCGCGGCTGATGGAGGGGCAGTACGAGAGGGTCAGCCAATCACGCGAGCTGCTCTACAGCGTTCCTGCTGCGCTGTGCGAGGAGATTGCGCGCGCGGCCACGGAGGAGCTTGCGGAGCGGCTGAGCATCCAAGGGGCCTGGAACAAGTCCATTTTTTCCATGTTTTTGCATGTTTTTTTGGGCGGTGCCACAAAAACACCAAAAATGGCGCAGAGGGGCACCCCCCGCCTTTTTTCTCGTTTTTGGGCGCATTCAAAAGCGGTGCCACTCTGCATCAAAAATGAAGCAGAGGGGCACCGGGCCTTTTTTTGCCGTTTTTGCTCAACTTCAAAAGCGGTGTCACGCTGCACCAAAAATGGCGCAGAGGGACACCGGGCCTTTTTTTTGTCATTTTGCGGCGCATTCAAAATGCGGCCGTAGTAGTTGGTGTCGTCGCAGCGCTGGCCGTTGGCGAAGACCTGGACGCGCTGGACGAAGCAGGCGGGGTTGGGCGTGGCCGGGGCCAGCGGGTTGGTGCCGTCCGTGTTCCTGACGCGGAAGGCGATCTTGATGGACATGAAGGACGTGCCGCTGGTCAGCGGGATGCGGCAGACCCTAGAGGTTGTGGGGGAGAAGGAGCTCAGCGAGCTGGGGAAGTACTGCACGTCATGCCACGCCGTCACGTAGCTGGTGTTGCTTGTTTTCAGCTTGTAGTCCAGGCTCTGCGTCAGCTCATCCTGGGCTCCGGCGGTGACTACCTCCATGCTTGTTTATATACACGCATTTTGACTCGTACGGCGAAGGAAAACTATTCTTCTAGTGCCTACATTGATGTAGGCGCTGGAGGAATAGCGTTTTGTGGCGCAAAACAGTGCAATTTTTTTTTTAGTCCAGTGCCTATATTGACATAGGCACTGGACTAATAGCATTTTGCAGCGCAAAACCGTGCATTTTTTAAGCAGCCTCAATGTCTCGCGCCAGCTGGTCAAAGCTGGGCGGAGGCAGGCTCCGGCGTGACTGCCCGGAACTGGAGCTCGCCCGCGAGCTCTGGGACTGGGGCAGGGCCACGGGGTTCAGGCCCCAGGAGAAGGGGCGCGGCGTGTTGTTGGACTGCGCTTGCACGCGGAAGCCGGACTGCGAGGAGGCGCGGCTGCTTGCGGGGCTGCCTGAAGTGCTGCTGCCTGAGCGCAGCGTGAAGTGCTGAGGCTGAGTGGCGTCATTCATGTTGTTGGCGGACCGGACATCCTGCACGGCCGCGTCCTCGCTGCCCTGCTGGGGCCGGAAGAGCGTGTTCTCCAGCACCCAGCCCGTGCCGCGTGCGAGGCCGTAGGCTGCGCCGCCTGCGATGCCCACGGCCAGCCCCGCCGTTGCCGCCGCGCCAACTCCCGCCGCGCCAGCCAGCGTTCCAGCAACCTCGCCCGCGGTGGGCGCCAGGGCAGCGGCCCCTTCTGCCAGGCCCCCCAGGTACCCAAAGGCTCCGCCCACGCCCTCGGCGGCAACGGCAACCTCGCCCTCCTCCGCAGCCACGGCCGCCGTCTCCTCAACGGCCTGTGCCGCGCCACGCTCCACCTCCTGCGCGCGCTGCCCCGCCTCGTCCAGGAGGCGCTCCACGTCACTGGGCCGGCCTATGATCTGCGGAGGCGGCTGCGCCGGGCCCGGACGGGGCAGCACGTTCAGGCGCACGTACTCAGCTGCGTCCTGGGGCAGCTGAGAGCGGAAGGCCTGCGCGGCTGCGAGCCCCGCGGCCCCTGCGCCTATGAGGTCCGCTGCCGCCTGAGCGCCGTCTGCAGTGCTGCGCAGACGGTCCGTGATGGAGGGCGGCCCCTGCCCGTTGCTGGCCAGCGCGCCGGCCTCGGGGTCTCCCGCCAGGTCATCCTCAACAAAGCGGGTTCCGCCGTACCCTTGGTACCTCCGCGCAAGGCGCACATCCTCGTGTGCTGCAGGGGCCGAGGGTTGGGGTCCTCGCTGGACTGTACAAAATCGTCCAGGTAGAAGTGGCTTGTGATGAACGAGGTGGCCTTGCGGGGGCAGCGGCTCATTCCGCTCAAGGTAGCCCACCACCTGCTCAAAGCGCGGGCGCTGGTTGAAGCCGTGCGCCCGAAGCGTCTTCATTTACTGTTGCGCAACTTCGCCCGCCGCCCGTTCCAGCGCAGCTGGGGTACCTGGCGGTGCACGGCCTCCGTCAGCCGGCTCACGTCGTCCAGGTGCCGCTGCCCCTCCTGCGCCTGCCTGCGCTCGCCTAGCCAATTGTTGAAGGCCCGCGCCTCCTCCAGTTCTCGGTAGCGCTTCAGCAGCAGCGGCTGCAAGTTGTAACTGGGGTACGTCTTGCGGAACCACCGGAGCATCCGCGGCTCGTTGCGGGGCTCTATGGACATCATGCTTTTATACCAGTACACTTGCGCCTGTGGTCAGCCGGTCATAAGCGGACTGCCTCTCCAGCATGCGCAGGGCGCGCTGCTGCTCTCTTGTGAGCTGAGGCGCCTCAACCGGTGGTGCCTCCGCTGGTGGAGCCTCAGCCGGTGGTGCCTCCGCTGGTGCCTCCGCTGGTGCCGTCTCAAGTGGAGGCTTTGGCTTGCGCTTTGGGGCAGCCGGCTCAGTAGGCACGTCCTGCTTCGGTTTGTTCTTGCTCCCAGGGGGCCTGCCCCGCCGTTTCGGTTCCGGCGCAGCGTCCTGCGCAGCGTGTGGCGCAGCGTGTGGCGCCTCTGGCGCCTCTTGCGCCTCCGCCTCTTGCCCTTTGTTCGGTCGGCTCCATTTAATTATACGTGGTCAAGATATAACACGAACGACAAAGACGACCCGCGAAGCCGGACGACGTTGCCGTCCAGGTCGGTCAGGCGGAAGCGCATGTGCCTCAGGGTAACCGGGCCCCTGAGGGCCATGAAGTGCCCGTCGTCTGAGCCCGTCTCCACAATGGTACCCACTCCGCTCTTCAGCGTGATCTTGGAGAGGTCGCCCAGGTTGCCCAGCACTCTGCTGGCGTTGGCCAGCTGGGCGCAGCGCAGGTAGACCTCGTTGTGCGCCATCATCCGGACGAACTCAAAGACCTGCTGCCCGCCGGAGACAAAGCTCGGGCCCAGCATGTGGTCCACGCTGAAGGGCTTGGTGGGAGAGGCGGGCGGCGCAGCAGGGTAGTCCGCGGCATCAGGGAATTGCTGGCGCAGCTCCAGGTCGTTCAGAATGAGCCTGTTGCCGTCGTAGGCTACGCTCAGGCTGTTCGTGGTCTCGCTATAGGTGGCGGTGGCAAAGTTGGAGCTGATCCAGGCGGCCAACCGTGCGCCAGTGTACGCGCCCTCGGGCAACAACGCCCAGTTCAGCGTGCCCAGCGCGGCGTCACCCCAGTAGAGGTAGCGGCCCCGGTCCGTCGAGAGGAAAAGCTGTCGGCCAGGCGGATCTTGTAGACGGCAAGCCGGGCGTCGCTCTGCAAGTGCAGGGACTCTCCCAGGTCTACCTCAAAGTCGCTGTCCGAGCCGGCCACTCTCTTGCGGCTGTCCACGTAGATAGTGGTCATCCTTTTCTTTAGGAACCCGCCCGTCCGGCGGACGACGGGCGGCTGGACGGCTGCGACGGAGGTGCAGCAGGAGATGTTCTCACACTTCGCGTTGATCAGCGTGGAGCTGGCGAACAGCTTCTGGCCCAGGAAGCTGAGCGCCGCTCCCATCGGCGTCTTTTTCAAGTGCAAAACGCTCTTCAAAGCGCTTGTAGAACATTTCATTCCTCGGCTTCAGGTAGTAGACGAAGAGGAAACTGTAGGGTTCCCGCGTGCCTGCTCATACAGCCGGTACAGCTGCTCCTTTGGCAGCAGGGCGCTCAGCTCCTCAATGACGGCGTCCAGCTCGTGCTGGTTGCGCAGCCTCCAGCAGCAGAGGAATTGCATGTTCACCCGCACGGCTGCGCTGATGAGCCGCAGCTTCTGCAAGCTCACCCAGGTGCTTATCTGCATGTGCCGGCCCCTGATGAAGAGAGTGTCCAGGGCGCCGTGAGGCTTGTGCAGCTGCGGCGTGTCAGCAAAGTCGTCGATGACTACAAGCACCTGGTACAGTTTCTTCATTTCCAACTTCTTGGACGCCTCCGTGATCTTGCGCTGCTGCTGGATGATGCGCCGCAGCGCCGCCTCGTCCCACTCGTCCCAATACGTCTGCTCCCGCTCTGTGTTCACCCCCAGGTCCCCCTCAATGTACTTCTTGACGGGGATCCAGCCGTCGTCTATGTTGACACTCGGGCTGAAGACGTAAATTCTCTCAAAGACGCCGCGATACTGCTCCAGAATCAGGCTGATCAGAGCCACGGTTTTGCCCGATTTTGATGGCCCGAGGAAGATGCCCGTGCATGGCACCAGGGGCACCACGGGGTCAGAGGGCTGCTTACTGCTATACTCTGTCGTAGGAAACAGCTTGATCTTCCCCATTTCCTTTGCGTTACTTGCCAAATTTGAAGCCGGGAAGCCGGGCGGCGAGTCCGTCAGTGCAGCCTGGCGGAGTTTTCAATGGGCGGCGAGTCTGGGAGTGCCTCGCAGACGCGCTGGCCCGGGGCAATCCTGTGCCCATGAGGCAATCCTGTGCCCACGCCAGGATTGAGTGGAGCAATCCTGTGCCCACGCCAGGATTGAGTGGGGCAATCCTGTGCCCACGCCAGGATTGAGTGGAGCAATCCTGTGCCCACGCCAGGATTGACCCTGTCACGCTCGGTGGGCGAGGTGAAGTCGGAAGCCTCGGACGGATTCCGACCTCGGTGGAGAGAATCCCGACCTTGGCGCGGGCTTGGCAGGCTGGAGGCTTCTATGCCAGGCAGGCGCGGCAGGGTGGCGCAGTGCCAAGCCGCCGTATGACCGTATGACCGTATGATCCGTATGATCCGTATGACTCGGCGGGCTGGCGTGTCAGGCGCGGCAGGAAACAGGCACCAACCATTTTTTGGTTGCTGCCCGCGTGGAGTTCCGCGTGGAGTTCAGACGCGAACTGCGCGAACTGCGCAGCGACTGCAGCGACAGCTGCAGACTGCGCCGCGCGAAAGCGCGAACACAGAACATAGCACCTCTCTCTTTAGAGGGGGTTTCCCAAATGGATTCTATTCTACCTGAGAGGCTCCTGGCACTCGTCCGTCCAGCATTTGACCTCGTCCTGCGAAGGATTCGAAGTCTAAAACGCTGCGTGCAGGCGTGTGGCTGCAAAATAATGACCCCTAGATATGCGGTTTGGCAAAATGCCCAGCAGCTGCCTTTGTTTCTGCAAGGCGAGCGCCCTCAAAGGAAACCCTGGCTGGCTTTTTTGGTTGGCTTCTGGCTGGCTTGGCTTGGCTTCTGGCTGGCTTTCTGGCTGGCTTTCTGGCTGGTTTGGTTTGGCTCCTGGCTGGCTTCTGGCTGGTTTGGTTTGGCTCCTGGCTGGTTTGGTTTGGCTCCTGGCTGGTTTGGCTTGGCTCCTGGCTGGCTTTCTGGCTGGTTTGGTTTGGCTCCTGGCTGGCTTTCTGGCTGGTTTGGCTTGGCTTCTTTTTTTTCCCTGTTTTTTTTTAGCTCGCCTTGCAGAAACAAAGGCAGCTGCTGGGCATTTTGCCAAACCGCATATCTAGGGGTCATTATTTTGCAGCCACACGCCTGCACGCAGCGTTTTAGACTTCGAATCCTTCGCAGGACGAGGTCAAATGCTGGACGGACGAGTGCCAGGAGCCTCTCAGGTAGAATAGAATCCATTTGGGAAACCCCCTCTAAAGAGAGAGTAGCGGAGGCCCTTGTAGCGCAGCAGGCTCTTCTCGGGCCTGGGCAGCGGGCTTTCCGAGTGCGCTCGGCTATCTCTCGATAGCACTGGGTAGCGCGGTGGTGCCGCTGCCACGCCCACCAACACCGGCGGCTGCGCGGAGTACAAGTGCCCGAGGTCGCTTCACTCCGAAGGCCTCCTGGCTCCCAGGGTCAGCCCCGGCCAGCGCCTGGAAGTATCAGGCTGTAGTGGCCGCTGTGCAGAGAAGCAGCACACCCTGGAGGACGTGGTTGTACTCCAGCCCCTCTCTCTTTAGAGGGCGTTTCCCAAATGGTTGATCCATGGTTGATCCATGGTTGAGTCTCGTTGCCACAATATTGATTCAAAATTGCTCCATGGTTGACTCTTGTTGCCGCAATATTGCGAGAGCCTTTAACAAGGCAGCCCGCAGTTGTCCAAGTTGAGGGCGATTTCAGAGGAAGGCTTCCGCACTCCCGCCAAGGCCACGGACAAGGACGTGCGACTTGCCCGGATGTACCAGGGCTACGGAGGAACCCGCTTTGTCGAGGACGGCCTGGAGACCCCTCCGAGGGCGTCGGCGGGGCCTTCGGGTACCTGGGGGGCCTGGCCCTCGCACCCACCGCGGGCGAGAGTCAACGGCGGGGCTGGCCGTGGGCGTCGCAGGCGGCGCGGCCTACGGTCTCGCGTGCGGCATGGGCTGGGTGCTGGGAACACGCTCTTCCGGCCCCAGCAGGGCAGCGAGGACGCGGCTGCGACGACATCAACTACCACACAAGGTGAACAACTCTCGGACGCCCCGTGCGGTGCACCCGAGCGGCTACGCGGACGTGCTGCCCCGCTCCACCATGGTGGGCATCCTGCGCTGCGGCAAGATGCTGCCGCCGCAGCTGAACCTGGTGATAGAGATCGAGTTCGCAGATGTGACGACTGCGCTGTGAACGCCGGGGCGCACCCGGCGGAAGCCACGCTGAGCACCGACTTCGAGATTCAGAACGTCCAAGTTCTGGCCTTCCAGGTCGTCCTGGACTCAGCGCTGCTGGTAGAGTCCTTCAACCGCGTGCTCCTCTCAGGAAGCGCTCGTGTTCAGCTACCCCGCGGTGCACACGCAGCAGTCCACGGTGCCTCCGGGCGTGGCGGAGCACAACGTCACCGTCGCGCGCGCCTTCACGAAACTGATGGGAGCGTTCGTGACCTTCTGGGACAACGACGCGGGCTCTAAGACCGGGGCAGGACGTGGCCCCCAAGGAAGACAGTCTCCTGGAGTCGCAGATGCAGCTGGGCAGCCTGCAGCACCCGCACAACCCTATGAAGGGAGCCTCGGAGCACTTCCACTTCTCTTGGTCCTTGCACGACGACACGGTGCGCAACATCGACATCGACCGCGCGGGCCACCTGCGCCACAGCTTCATCGCGGGCTTCCCGACAGAGCGCGTGCCCAAGATGCCCTTGAGCGGCGTCAGCACGTTCGGGCGACCTGGCTCGGTTCACTTTTCAAGGCGCTCGATGACGGACATCCACCTGATAGCCTATCAGCTGGTGACGCTCTCTGGCACAGGAGTCTCTGTGCTGGACTAGCATGGATCCATAGCTCAATCGGAAGAGGCTTTGCAGCTCTGAAGCTTGCAGATCGCGGGCTTGATTCCACCCGGGCGCGGATCATTATTTCGGGTGAGTGCGTTTTGGGAATTCATTTTCCTCCCTCGACCGAGACGGATTTTCGAGACGGATCTTTCCGCCTCCAGCCCAGTGACCGCCTCTCCTGGGAACAAGAAATGTTCGAGACGGATCTTTCCATCTCCTGGGAATAGGAAATTCCCCGAAACGGATCTTTCCGCCTCCAGCCCAGTGACCGCCTCTCCTGGGAATAGAAAAATCCCGAGACGAATCTTTCCGCCTCCAGCCCAGTGACCGCCTCTCCTGGGAACAAGAAATTTTTCGAGACGGATCTTTCCATCTCCAGCCCGGTGAGCGCCTGTCCTGGGAATAAATCCAAGTGTAGCAAGGATCCATAGCTCAATCGGAAGAGGCGTTGCAGCTCTGAAGCTAGGAGGCCACGGGCTCGATTCCACCCGAGACGGATCTTCCCGACTTTTATTCCCAGGTCCGAGACGGATCTTTCCACCTCCAGCCCAGTGACCGCCTCTCCTGGGAGCAAGAAATTTTCGAGACGGATCTTTCCATCTCCTGGGAATAGGAAATTCCCCGAGACGGATCTTTCCGCCTCCAGCCCGGTGAGCGCCTCTCCTGGGAGCAAGAAATCCCCGAGACGGATCTTTCCACCTCCAGCCCGGTGAGCGCCTCTCCTGGGAGCAAGAAATCCCCGAGACGGATCTTTCCGCCTCCAGCCCGGTGAGCGCCTCTCCTGTGAATAAATCCAAGTGTAGCAAGGATCCATAGCTCAATTGGAAGAGGCGTTGCAGCTCCGAAGCTAGGAGGCCGCGGGCTCGATTCCACCCGAGACGGATCATCGCCGAGAGACGGATCTTTCCACCGCCAGCCCGGTGAGCGCCTCTCCTGAGAATAAAAAATCTATCATGGTCCGAGACGGATCATCGCCGAGAGACGGATCTTATTGCCTCCAGCCCGGTGAGCGCCTCTCCTTAAAAGACTTTTATTCCCAGGTCCGAGACGGTTCTTTCCGCCGCCAGCCCGGTGAGTGCCTCTCCTGAGAATAAAAAATCTATCATGGTCCGAGACGGATCGTCGCCGAGAGACGGATCTTATTGCCTCCAACCCGGTGAGCGCCTCTCCTTAAAAGACTTTTTATTCCCAGGTCCGAGACGGTTCTTTCCACCGCCAACCCGGCGAGCGCCTCTCCTGAGAATAAAAAATCTATCATGGTCCGAGACGGATCATCGCCGAGAGACGGATCTTATTGCCTCCAGCCCGGTGAGCGCCTCTCCTTAAAAGACTTTTATTCCCAGGTCCGAGACGGTTCTTTCCGCCGCCAGCCCGGTGAGTGCCTCTCCTGAGAATAAAAAATCTATCATGGTCCGAGACGGATCGTCGCCGAGAGACGGATCTTATTGCCTCCAACCCGGTGAGCGCCTCTCCTTAAAAGACTTTTTATTCCCAGGTCCGAGACGGTTCTTTCCACCGCCAACCCGGCGAGCGCCTCTCCTGAGAATAAAAAATCTATCATGGTCCGAGACGGATCATCGCCGAGAGACGGATCTTATTGCCTCCAACCCGGTGAGCGCCTCTCCTTAAAAGACTTTTATTCCCAGGTCCAAGACGGTTCTTTCCACCGCCAGCCCGGTGAGCGCCTCTCCTGAGAATGAAAAAATATGTCCTGGTCCAAGACGGATCATCGCCGAGAGACGGATCTCTCGGGTTTTTTTGGCTTGGAACTGGAGACAGGCACCAACCAATTTTTGGCTGATGCCCGCGTAGAGTTCAGCTACCAGTCTGAGTCAACCCGGTGATCCTGAGAATAAAAAAATCTCATAAGAAAAATGATCCTCGCTTCAGTCCGGGATGCTCAGCCGATCCGCAAGCTCTGCCGTGGCCGCGCTCGCAATCTCCTCGCGCAGCGCCGTAGGAATGCTGTAAAGCAGCTTGCGCGACTGCCCTCTGACCCTCTCGCGCTGGCCCCCCATGAGTCGAGGCCCCCCTTGGGCGCCCCTCAGATGCCTCCCGTCTTCCCACGCATCGCACCGGCTGCCGCTCCTGCACAGCCCTCGGCTCGGCCTCCAGCGCATGTTGGTCCACAGCCGGGTCTGCTTCCTGTACGGAGTCCCGTACTTGCAGTAGGTAACGTCCACCCAGGGTAGGCGCTCCATGAACGGTCGGGTCTTCAGCAGCCCGGTGGCCGGATTCTCGATGACCCACATGAGCGGGTCGAAGTGCGCCATGATCTCAAGGGCTCTGAGCACCAGCACGTCGCCCTCCTCGAGTCGTCGAGGGCGCATCGTCAGAGCTCGGCTGTACTCCGTGCAGACCGGGCTGGCCCAGACCATGTCAAAGTGCCCCGGCGGAAACAGCGTGTAGTCCCAGCTCCGGATGTCGCACAGGATCGTGGGCTCAAATTTCGACACGATGTCCAGGGAGACGACCTCCCACCCTGCCGCCTCGAAGGCTCGGCCAATCGACTTTGTGCCGCAAAACAGCTCCAGCAGTCTCGGCATGTTTAATAATCACCACCAGCACAACGAAGCACGCACAGGCGAGGGCGCGGCTCAAGCAGTTTCGCATGCTCGGACCAATCTTTTTTTAATCGGAGACAGAAAAGGATGACGAGCCAGGCAAGCATGTGGAACTTGGGCGAGGTGCGCTCCAATGCTAAGGGTGGCAAATTCTTGTGCCTGGAGCCGCTGTTTTGGCAGAGCGAAGCTTCGCTGGAAATCCCATGGGAGCCCAGGGCTTTTTCCGAGGGCCAGCGCCCCAGCGTGAGCTTCGCAACCGACGAGCGCACGAGGCTCTTCTGGGAGCGGGCCGAGACCGATCTGGTCGAGCAGCTGGCGGCCGCGTCCGAGCGCGTCTTCGACGCGAAGCTCACGCCCGAGGCCGTGCGCCAGCGGCTGCTGCCCTCAGTGAGGCAATCGCGCGGCGGCGATTGGATGCTGAAGGCCAAGCTGCCGGCCCACGCGCGCTTCTGGAACGCTGGCGGCACGTTTGCGGACCGCCCCGCTGAGCTGGCCCACTGCGCCGCGCGCGTTCGGCTGAGAGCGCGCAGCTTGTGGTTGATGAGCGGCATGTGCGGCTTGAGTCTTGAGGTCGCGGATCTGCGTGTGGAGCCACCGTCTCGCAAGTGCCCGCTGTAGTTTCTTCCGATGCCGCAGCCTATTTTTTTGCTCATTAAAAAAATCAGAATGACCACCCACATCCTGGAGGCCTCTGCTGAGGACCGTCGTCGATGCCGATGCGCTGAAGCCTCTTTGAAGGAGGTGAGCCGCCTGCATGACGAGCTCACTCGGGGAGCGCCCGTGCTGGAGCGGCTGTTGGCTGACGGGGTCGCCGGCAGGTTCCCGGCGGAGGAGGTCGACATGCAGGACTGGAGGGAGATGCTGAAGCATGCCCAAGAGCTTCGGCTCAAGCTTCGCAAGCGCCTTAACCAGCGCACAGCCCGCTGCTCCGCTCCCGCGGTGGCCGAGGAGCGCCAGGAGGAGAGCTGCGAGAAGCGCGAGGCCCTGAGGCAGCGCCGCATTCGCTCGCTGGCGCAGATCGAGAGAGAGCTCTACGAGGTGGAGGAGCAGCTCGTCAGCAAGAAAATCGCTGAGCGGCTGCCGGTCTCGCTGGCAGCCAAGAGCGCAACCCTCGCTGCCTTGGAGCGGAGAAGGCGCGCAAGGAGCTGGACGAGGCCTCCAGAGAGCTCCTCACTGCGCTGAACCTGCAGGGCCGCCGACTCGCTGTGACGCGGCACAGACTGAACAGAATCCCGGACAGAAAAAAAGACGCGCTCGTCCGACCGACTGAATATTTTTATTATTTTTCTATAGAAAGCAATTTATTCAGCTCAAACCAATTCGCGCCATGATCTCCGAGCTGTCTGACCGCGCCTGGGGCTCAGCGCTGTCTGGGCGGTGCCTCTGGAGGAGCCGCGTGCTAGCGCCTGTGACAGAACTGCGCCCGCGTAAAGCCGCTTGGACGCCTTCACCATCGACGCCATGCGGCTGCTGGTGGACCGGCTCCAAGACCTGCTGGCCATTCGGCTGCCCTTCCTCGCCAAGGTCAGCTTCCAGATCCTGCTGACGCGCCCGGCTGCAAACGATGAGGACGAGGACAGGGTGGAGCTCACGCTCTACTTCCTCAGGCTGGCGCCGTGGATCGTGAGGCCCGCACCTCCGTCGGCCCGCGCCGGAACCATGATGGCGGCCATCAGGACGAAGTTCGAGGTCGCGCTCGAGCGCTCCCGCTTCCCCGACTCAGTGCCCTTCGCGTTCACCATTCCCAGATGTCTCACCAAAAGTTCCACATGACGGCGGTCAGGTTCCAAGAAAACCGCTGATTGGCCTTCGTGCATGCCAATGCGGATCAGACGATTCAAGAAATGTGCAGCGCGATCATCTCCATCCTCGTCTCCCAGCATTCCGAGCCGTTTCAGCTCGTACGCACTCCTTAGAGTGCAATCCAGCTCATCCAAAGCTTCTTGATCACCAAGTGCAAGGAAGTCGTCTCCATGAACCAACACTCTGCACCCTGTGCTCGGCTTGTAAAAGCAGGAACCATTGCTGCGGCCACGCTGAAACCCATGCTTCAAAAGAAGTTGGGTATAATGGTCTTGCCATATTGCTGGCGCGTCTTGGCAACCATACATGCTCTTCTCCAACAAACCACAGAAGCCTTCTTCTGCGTCTTCTGGTGGAAGCTCCACATATATGCGTCGCTTCGGAACTCCATAAAAGTGCGCTCGACTTATGTCCCAGAGACCGAGCTTCAGTCTCCGGCCCTTGGCTGACACCCGGTCTGTTGCCCAGGCACTCAGCAAGTAGCGCGTTGCCTCCAACGGTGGCGTTGACGAGAACAGGAGGTTCTGCGGCAACTGTTCTTCCGGCTTCTTAGCTGCCTTAATTTCACGGGCAACTAATCTAGACCGGTAGTTGGGCTTTTCCGGATCTCCTTTGTTCGTGTCTAACCAGTCCGACTGGACCGTCGTGGGCATCACGGCCGCGTATTTGCTGACTGCGCCCTCGCAGCAGCTGGCCGACATGCCCGCGCCCCCGCCGCCCAACGAGGCGGGAGGCTGCTGGAAGGAGCTGCCCGAGACCCTGGCCAAGAAGAAGGCCATCTGGAACCCTCAGAACGAGCTCCACGTCGGCGGGCTGGCGCGGCTCTGCCGGGCAGGTGGCGCGGCCGGGAGGCTTCGATGCCAGGCAGGTGGCGCGGCCGGGAGGCTTCTATGCCGGGCCTAGGTATCGAAGCCTCCGATGCCGGGCAGGAATGTGATGCTTGAAAACACAAGTGGCACTTGTGTTTTCGAAGTGCCTCGGAACTGGAAACAGGCACCAACCATTTTTTGGTTGCTGCCCGCGTGGAGTTCCGCTGCAGACTGCGCCGCGCGAAGACACACAACTAGAGAAATCAATGAGTCAGCTTCGGTGAGTCAGCTTCGGGCGCGGTGAAGACAGAGCACGCTTCTTTGCAGAGCACGCTCCTCTGCAGAGCACGCTCCTTTGCAGAGCACGCAGAGCACGCTCCTTTGCAGAGCACGCTCCTTTGCAGAGCACGCTTCTTTGCAGAGCACTCTCCTTTGCAGAGCACGCTCCTTTGCAGAGCACGCTTCTTTGCAGAGCACGCTTCTTTGCAGAGCACTCTCCTCTGCAGAGCACGCTTCTTTGCAGAGCACGCTCCTTTGCAGAGCACGCTTCTTTGCAGAGCACGCTTCTTTGCAGAGCACGCTCCTCTGCAGAGCACGCTCCTCTGCAGCAGCACGCTTCTTTGCAGAGCACGCAGAGCACGCTCCTTTGCAGAGCACACGCTCTCAGAGCACGCAGAGCACGCTTCTTTGCAGAGCACGCTCCTCTTGCAGAGCACACGCTTCTTTGCAGCACGCACACGCTTCTTTGCAGAGCACGCTTCTTTGCAGAGCACGCTTCTTTGCAGAGCACGCTCCTTTGCAGAGCACTCTCCTCTGCGCAGCACGCTTCTTTGCAGAGCACGCTCCTTTGCAGAGCACGCTCCTTTGCAGAGCACGCTCCTTTGCAGAGCACGCTCCTTTGCAGAGCACTCTCCTTTGCAGAGCACGCTTCTTTGCAGAGCAGGCCAACCTCTCTCTTTAGAGGGGGTTTCCCAAATGGATTCTATTCTACCTGACAGGCTCCTAGCACTCGTCCGTCCGGAAATGACCTCGTCCTGCGAAGGATTCGAAGTCTAAAACGCTGCGTGCAGGCGTGTGGCTGCAAAATAATGACCCCTAGATATGCGCCGCAATTTGGCTCCAGGTTGCATTTCAAGCGATGTCAAGCTTTGCCAAAGGAAACCCCTTTTCCCTTTTTTTTGGGACCCCTTGTTTTCTTTTTTTTTTTTATTTTTTTTCTTAGCCCTGCAAAGGTTGGCTCGCTTGAAATGCAACCTGGAGCCAAATTGCAAGCATATCTAGGGGTCATTATTTTGCAGCCACACGCCTGCACGCAGCGTTTTAGACCTCGAATCCTTCGCAGGACGAGGTCATTTCCTGGACGGACGAGTGCTAGGAGCCTGTCAGGTAGAATAGAATCCATTTGGGAAACCCCCTCTAAAGAGAGAGCTCCCCCCACCGTTTTTTTTCTGTCAGGCCGCCGTGCGTCGGACATGCTGGCACAACCGACCTTGTCCTGCGAAGGATCGAAACCTAAAACGCTGGCGCAGGCGTGTGGCTGCAACATAACGACCCCTAGATATGCGGTTTGGCAAAATGCCCCGCTGCTGCCTTTGTTTCTGCAAGGCGAGCCCCCTCAAAGGAAACCTGGCTGGCTTTTGGCTGGCTCTGGGGGTTTGGCTGGCTCCTGGCTGGCTTTTGGCTGGGTTTGGTTGGCTCCTACTGGCTGGCTTTTGTGTTTTTGGAGCCCGGATTGGACTTGGATGAGCTTGCAAAGAGGCATGTTTTTGTGGTGTTGCTTTTTGGTGAAGGAACGGGTAGGCAGTCGAGACATCGTTATGGGCACCTGGTTTTCCTTCCTCACCGGCTGCACGGGCAGGTCACTTTCCAGGCCCTGGAGTGTCAGTATGTGGAGGCGGTGCCGACGAGTCACAGGTTTGAGGCCCTGCATTATGCCTTGGGCTGGTGTTCTGGACATGGATGAGCGTGGAAAAGATTGGTACAGCCATGTGGAGAGCAATTCAATACGTGGTCAAAGGGGGACCTTGCCGCCATCAACTTTCTCTGTGGAGACGGGACCATATCGCGCCAGCTTGCCCTCGAGAACGTTGTCCGACACGTTCGCCTGCGTGTGTTGCAGCAGGCCGTTGGTGCCAGGGATGCTGTTGAGCAATCTCTGCTCCATGCCCTCAGGGACCTTTTTGCAGCGGTGCCGCTCCACGTGCGCTACTTCTTGGAGTATGCTGCCCCGCAAATTGCGGTCCCAAGAGCAGGGGCGTGGCTAAGGACCCGGACGGGCGCAGGTTTCAGGTGACAATCCTACGTAAGGGCCCGCATGAGATGCACTGCGTGGAGTTAGCTTTCTTCCATGGGTTTCGGGACTCCGGCGATTTCCTGAATGTCACACCTCTCTATGGTAGTATGCAGTCTGAAACAGTGGGTTTCGGACACCATGCTGTGCTGTTGCTCGAGTGCTCCCAGGATGGTGCACGGAAGCCAATCCTGTCCTTTTTGCTTTTGCTTACGGACACTAAACTCTCAATATACTCTCCGAACATTTACGATTTACGATGGATCGAAACTTCCTACAAACTCTCAAGACTCACTCTCAACGCAAAACTCTCACAAGATTTTAAACAAATCTCCACTCAACTCCCCAAACTCTCAAAACTCTCAAGACTCTCGCAACTCTCAAGACTTTCAGAACACCGAAAGTGCTGAGGCTGCGCTGGAGGCGGCCCGTCTGCGTCTGCGTCTGCGGCACCTTGGAGACCTGGACCTTGACCGTCGCGGAGAAGAGTGTCTCCGCGTCTCCTGCAAGGATGACTAGTGGCCGCGCCTGGTCGCGCTCTGGCGCCTTTTCGCGCCGAGCCCTGTCTCTGTCCGCAGCTCCGCGGGCCCAGGCCTCCACGTGCGGGCGACCTCGCACGCGTCTGACCGAGCAGCTGCGGCACGTTGGGCCCCCGCCGTCTCACAGCAGTTGGCCCACGGAGCCTTGAGGCAGTCGATGCCTTCTCATCCAGGCCATCCTCTCATGGAAGCGCAGGTCGTCCCAGCCCCTTCTCCTCCTCCCAAGCCGCTGGCTCGTCGTGGGGCACTCCCTGCGCGGGCGGAATCACCGCCTACGGGGGTAGCTCAGCCACAGGCGATTGCGGCGGCTCGGCCTTGGCTGCCGGCAGACGACTCTTGTCAGCGCTTGAGCGGTCGTGGCGCCGGCTGATTCGGCCACGTCTTCGGTGCAGCCGCTGTCGCTGCAGTCGCTGCGCAGTTCGCGCAGTTCGCTGCTCCGGGCTGCGCATTATTGATCCAATGTTGCGCCATCGTTGCTTCAAGACAATTCAAATTTGCCGCCAGAATGGCATCGAAGCCTCCGCTGCCGCGCCACCTGCCCGGCATCAAGGCCACGTCAGCCTGCGAGTCATACGGATCATACGGATCATACGGTCATGCGGTCATACGGCACTGCATTTTGCACCTTAAGATCCTGCGACAACCATGCAGCTCGTCCAACATTCCTCCTTGAGCAACGGATGACCTTGACCCGGAATCCACCATGGTCAGAGGCTGCCCGCAGGTCGCACCCGCTCAAGACGTTTTGCTGCTTACCAAAAAGACCCTGTTCATTTTTCAGGCCCAGTCTTTGAAGGAGTTCCCGTCGCTGCTTTCAACGCTGTTATGCCCCGCTCTTCTGCTCCGCTGTTCTTACCAGTGCGCATGCAGGTATGCCTCGACTTGGCCTTGCAGGTGTTTTTGTTTGTTTTCCGTTGACAGATGCACAGGACTTTGTTAATCCTCCCAGATTTGTACCTTTGTAGGTTGTGTCATTTTGGTGGGCGCGTGTGGGCTCATTGCTGGATGAGCATCCCTTTCCTTTGGCCAGCTACGTGGTGAGTTGTGCGATACGGTCGTAGAGCCAAGCCCGCTTGGGCTCTTGGCGTCTGTCTACCGGGCCTCATACATTTGATGGGCAGCGGCTTGCCTTGTCACTTCGTTAGCGCTCCACTGTGATGGTGTATGTGCGTGAGAACTGCGCAGTGCCGCCCTTGGCGGCACCGCGATGCCTGTGCGCTGCAATAATTAGTGCGTGTTTCTTTTTGCTTGGCCACTACCTGTGGTCCTTTTTGCCTGTGAGAGACTTTTAATTTCTCTATGCTTTGCATGGCGACCTTTTATGCGTCCACTTGCGCAATTTGCTTGTCTGCTTGCCTTTTCAATTACTTTTGGAGTCAATGTAGTTCAATTCCCGGACTTTTTGATTGAGCTGCGGATATTCGTTGTCGATCACCATCTGGGCGAAACTCTTTGTCGTTCGTTGGCGTTGTCCGTTTTGTGTCTCTTGGTTTGGTGCGTTTTTTCGGTGCCTTCTCTCGGTGCCTCGATTATTTTAGTTTCGTCTGGATGATGATTCTGTGTCTCACGTCTGTCTCACCTCTCCATGTATGATGTACGTCATGTTTCGTGACCGATGGCAATTGCCCCAAGGCGCGCGGGTGACAAAAAATCAACCTGCGCCCAGTTTTCCAAATGTCAGCTCGGAATCATTTTGGACAGAAGAGGCAACATCTTTGATGATCCGCGTTTTTCCCAACGCAAAATGCTCAGACTTCCGGACCTATGCCTCAGGTTATTCCGCCGCAGAGTTGGAGTAATCCTATTTCTGGCGCAATGCAGTTTGATATCAATCAGGATGCGAGAAGGTTTGCAGAGCAAGAACGTAGCCGAGATCAGCAAAGGAAACCGACGAATCAACCGGATGTTGAACGGTTGATAGGCCAGCGCAATTCGCCTGCGTGCGGCAATGGTGCAATTCAGAGGAGCCTTACTTTGCGGCCCTGATTGGCTTCCACTGGCTTTTTGCGGCGTTTCGTGCCTTGGTGAGCTTATGGATCACTGGATGGTGGGTATTTGGTGGCACGAAATTATTTGCTTCTTTTTATTTTCTGGGTTGCAGATGTTGGATACGGGCTGACATTTTCCGGACAGAGCTGCAGGCGCGGTGCATTGATTAGGGCATTTGTCTCACCTGAATTCAGTTGCTCACCTGTGTGGTGGCCTTGGCACTCGCCTCACACTATCTTCATGGCGCTTACCGGTTGAGACTCACGCTTCCCGGTTGTTTTATACCTTCTAGGGTTCCATATTGGCAAATGACATGCGTTCCCTCCTTCTGGCTTGTTGAGACACCCGTTTCCAAGTCCGCGATATTTTCTACGTGGATGGACTTTATTGTCTAGTTCGCGTGACGGGCAGCTTAGGCTTCCTGCTGTCGATGCGTTGGTTTGTTTGTTTGTTTGTTTGCTTGCGTTTTTCCCGTTGGTGCTTATTTTTCTTGGCGTGATCGCCACTGCCGCGTGGTTCACCGTGTTGAGACACTTGGCTAAACTCGAGTCGACGTGCTACGGTTGGTGGATTTGCCTGTCCAGTGCAGTTGACGAGCAGCTTATAGCTCCCTGGTGTCGAAGCGTGGTTTTTGCTTTGTTGCGTCCTCTTTGTGTTGTGTTTTTTCTATTGTTCGGTCTGTTTCTTAGACACTTTTTTTGTTTTACGGCATCTCTTGCGCTACAACAGTGGACTGGCGTGATCGCAACATCCGCGTGGTTCAAAAAAAAACCAGTGCTGCGTAGGGGTAACTGCCGTTTGGACTAATTGACCGATTCTACTTCAAGCGAAGATGAAACCGTCTTGGAATTATGGGTCGGGGTGTTTTGGGGGCAGATGAGTTCTAGGGTGGTTTAGGCTTGGTTGGGGGGTGGTCTTGGGATTGGTTTGGTTTGTTTCATCTTTTCTTGTGAAACCATTTTTTCCACGCGGCTTGGCTTGTTTTGCAATGTTGCCAACCAACCGAGGCAGCTAACCACAGTCTTCGCGCTCACGCGAGCGGGCTATGAATCGCAATTGTTGCCTTAAACTTTTGTGCCAAGCTTGCCAGCTGCAACACCCATTTCTGCAAGGGCGCTGAGAACGCGCCGGACTGAAACACATGCACCTGCCTTGAATTGGCTGGTCAGCACGCACCCATCTAATCAAACTGTAATTCGTGAGTTTCAGGCCACCAAGGATGGACTTCTCGTGGTCGCACTTCTTGATATCGCAAGCACGCATATGTTTTCGTATTCAGGCTGTTTGCATCCTTGTGTGCATGCGCAGCCATTTTGTGCAACGAGATCAGTGAGATCTTCTTTATCTCAGCTATGCCCCGTGCTTTGCTTCTTTTTGGCCACTTGCACGCATTGGCTCAGAATGTTTGCGCGTTGACTCAAGACGTAGTTTCTTTCATTTTAGGGTAGTTGCATGCGGGGCTGTATGTGCTGCTCATTGATTGTGAAGTGTCATGAGGTTTACTTTGTGTGCAGCATGGCGAGTCTCTTTGCCTACCAGATGCCGTGGTTCCGCTGAGTCGCAAGAATCTGGTTTCTCGCTTCAGATTCATGGTTTAGTTCCGCTTTCTACCCCTCCAACCATGGAAGCTGACAGGGTTTTGGAAGACAAGTTTTGTGGGGAAGGCCTCCTGCCCAGTTCAGGATTGTTGGGTGCCACTCAGGGGCGTGCGAGACGCCAGGTGAACAATGGCGAGAGCTACCCGGTGGGCCTGTGGCCGGGAAGCTGGTCAGCGGCCACTTTGGTCACCAAGCTGGCGAAGATTCTGATAGAGGAGAGGGGTCGCAGCGAGTTCAATGCTAGGTGACTCATTCGGATCTTCGCAAAATCTCAAAACTATTTTGTGTGAGGAGAAGCTGGGTTTCAACGTTGCCGAGAACGGCCCAGGCGTGGACACGCTATCAGGATTTTACGCGCTGATGGGCTGTGCAACTCCGAATTCCTTGGCCGATCGCGGCTGCAGTAAGGACGCTGTGACTTGACTACAAGTGCATGTATGCTCGAACCGTCTACATTACATGATATGGTATGAACATGCCCTCTCTTTGCAGAATGACGTTGTTTTGATTTGTGTGTTGCCTTGTTTTGGTCTTGGTTGTGCTCGGTCAGAAGCGTGAAAGGCGGCATGTGTGACCGAAGGTTTTGTATCATGTCCTTTCTGAGACCGAGTCACAAAGTTGGCCCAGGTGTTGTTGAGCTAACTTTGATGTTCCATTTTGAGTCAGACGTCGGGCAATGTGTTGAGGTTACCCACAACCATGCTAACCTGGAGGGATGGACTTACAGCTATGCCAACACCTGGGATTACTTGCAGGCGGCATATCCATCCATAGCTCCTGTCAATTTGGGGAACAGTGGGTACTATGGCAGTGTGACGATGTATGTCGCATCTACCATATCAAGCAACTCGTATGCCAATGAAGGTCTGGCGCTGTCATACTACCGCAATTACAATGTCAGCTGGCATACACCGTGGACCTACTTTACCGGCCTGGAGGCTGTAGACAGGAAGCATTTGGCGCCGTGCAATCAAACTCGATTCTACTCCAGCAGTGAAGACATGAAGCTCTATCGTGAGCTCACGAACGATGCAGACGGCGTCGCCCAGCTGCCGGATGGCACATGGCATGCCGTGTGCCCCGATGGATTCTTTTGGTTGCCACCTGGCTGCCGCTCAAACACATCTCACTGCATTCCATTCTTCACCGGGGGCACTGGCTGGAATATCGAGGCACGCATGATGTGGTGCTCAAATGCGCGCATACGCATGCACACGCATGTCCAGCCACTGGGCCACACAAACAAAAGGACCAAACACAGAAACACAAGCGCAAACGCAAACACAAACACACACTACACACACACACACCACACAGGCACAAGCACACACACATTTGTATAACGAGTGGTTTGGATCACTTTTCAAGGACCCGAACAAACTGACTTGGCCCGCTGTTCGCATTGTGAGAGTAGGCACAAATTGCCCGAACGCGCGAGATCCCTCACTAGCTAAACTCAGGGCGTCAGGAGGTCAAGACAAATGCAGAAGCAGCCCTGCCGGAAGGCTGTCAGGAGCTGACATCCACAGAGTCAATGTCAGCGCTTCAGAGCCAACATACTTCAAATTAAGTCGGAAAGTCGATGTAAGTCGTCCGGAAGATGGCCCTCCGCACTTGCAGAAGTTTCACAGAGGTGTGTGTGTGTGTGTGTCTCTATGTTTGTGTTTGTGTCTGTGTCTGTGTCTGT
Organism: Effrenium voratum; assembly: GCA_963377175.1. Classification (NCBI taxonomy): domain Eukaryota; class Dinophyceae; order Suessiales; family Symbiodiniaceae; genus Effrenium; species Effrenium voratum. The sequence goes on along the minus strand of CAUJNA010000480.1, from coordinate 1,306,344 downwards.
GTTTGTGTGTTTGTGTGTTTGTGTGTTTGTGTGTTTGTCTGTGTGTGTGAGTGTGTGTTTTGAGGGTAAGTTTGTTTTAATGGGTTGCAAGGGAAGCCCAACCATAGAAGGAATCGCCCCAGCACGAGCTGGGCTTCTCGTTTCAGGCCAAATCGCTGGCGGCTTGCTCTGTCAAGTCGCAGGAAACATGAGCTCGAGAAACGTGGACAAGCCGTGACAGCAACCACCTCTCGTCACCGTCTGTGGAATTGTGACTCTCAGCCTCGGAGGTTGGAGTGGCGCTGTTGCCCAGCGTTTTAGATCGCTTTGTTTTAGGGCAATTGTGATTTACTTTGCCATGTACGACCCTGGTCGTGCTTTTGTTGTGAGCGTGTTCTGTCCGTGCAAGCCTGGCATTTGTAGGGGCCATGGAGTTTGCCAGGTTCCATGCGTTTAAGGCTCTCATCACCTGTTACGAATGTGCTAGAGAGCGCGCAGACAAGAGCGCAATCCGCGCTTGATGTCACCACGAGTTTGGCACGACGCGCACACTTTCCCCAATCCGAGCATTCGTAGCACAATCGTCGAAGAAATCAACGTGACTGAAAGAGTCGTTCTTCTGGCTTTGTGCCAGGAGTGGATGCAGAAGTCCACCATTTGGAACATGCCCATTGCGGTGGCAGTGGCGGTAAATTGGACCATGTTCACACAATTGCCACTGATGCACGAGAGCAGTTTCTACTGGTGGACCCCGGATCCTACTTTCTTGGAGTTGCGTCCGCAAGCGATTGTGTACCCGTTTAATGACGAGGCGGCTTGGTCTCTGGGGGATAAAAGGACGGAAAACTATCTACAATCCATTGACAAGTACGTGAGCAAAGATCTGACACTGCTGGCACCAAATGTCCAGGAGCTGATTGCGAGTCTAGGCTTGATGGCTCAAGCTGTTTCATGGCACGCTTGTCGGGCATGTAGATTACTTGGCATCAGCTAAGGAATTTCCGTATTGATTTGAAAGCTCTCAACTTCATGCTGCTGGAGAACAAGGTAACTGGAGAAACAATGGAAGATACGGCTTGCAAATGGCTGAAGGACCATCCAGGCTGGGAAGACAGTTTGTGCCGCCGTTCGCGTTTCAACAGGAAAGCACACCTTTGCACCTGGCAAACGTTTTGTTAGTTGATGGGACTTGGTGCCAGTCACTTGCTGAGATGCCAGTGCTAAAGTAGCTTTAGCGAGGCTAAGCGCCGCCACGTGTGCAAAGCGCAAGCCGAAATGACCCACTCGAATTTCTCTGAGCGAACTACCCGCTTGACATTTTCTAACGCTGATTTGAATCACTCCTTCCTCTGGGGTTTAAGTGTGTCTTTGCGTGTCTCTGTGCATCTCTGTGTCTCCTAGTGTCTCTCGCACGCTGTCTCTCTCTCCCTCTCCGTCTCTCTGCCTCTTTGTGTCTCTCTGACCCCTTTCTACCGTTGTGTTTCTCTGTTTGCTCTTTGTGTGTGTGTGCCTGTGAATCCTTGCGTTTCTTTCCCTGTCTCTTTTTGTCGCTTTCTGTGTCTCTCTGCGGCCCCTTCTGTGTCTCTCTCTGTGCACCGTTATTTCTCTGTCTCTCACAGCGGGAGTGAACCCGTCGATGTAGATTGTATAGTGTGGTTGATGGTTCAAGTGTGCTGGTGTTTGTTTCTTGTGTTTTCTAGTGTTTCCCTCAACGCTTCTGGCCAAACTTCTATAGCTTTGTTGGAATTGCTAAGGCACGCGCTGCCAACCCTTACCCATCTAGTCCCTCAAGTGCCAAACGAATGCGCCATTTTCTTGTTGGTCACTCGAGTCTGTCATGTTCTCGGCGTGCGTCCACCGTTGCCACTCGCGCCTAGAGCCGGCCCAAGGATTTTTTCTAGCGTAGTCATGATGTGGCTTTTATAGATGCGCTCGCAAGTCGAGCCCAAGGCTGACGTTACCAAAGCCATGCAACATGCCATGGTCAATCGCAAAGAGGCCAACTGCATTCCAACCTCTCCGGGCAGCAACAAGCAGGTCAATGCAGATCAAGCTGGTTAGAAATCCAGCAACTCATGCTTTCAGAGGAGACTTTTGTTGAACGCTCAGCTAGGGCGGAAAGGCCAAATTCGTGGGGAGGGTGAAGGCAGGCGCCATCCGGCAGTTCACGGGGAGCGACAAAGCAACACGTGAAGGGAGGAGCGCAGGGCTCGGTGCAGGGTACGTCCATAAGGAGCAATCCATTGCCCGGGGCTGCGCGCCGCGAGGTCACCTGGCGGAATGTGCGTGAAGGGCGCGCCATATGGCGAACGTCATGCGCCCCAAGTCAACCCTCTCGCAGGTTCAGCACAGACCTTGCGGCCACATGCGGTGGGAACTCTAGGGTCCGTGCAGCATGCGTGGAAGGTGCAGCTCTGTGGATTTGCAAAGGGAGCTGCCGTTGCGGCCAAATCCCTTCTGACATGCAAAAAGAGAGACAGAGACATAGTGTCGGACACACACACACACACAGAGGCACAAAAAGACGGAGAGAGAGCGAGAGAAAGACAGGGAGACTAAGACACGTGTCTATAGTGGAGAGCATTTTTTGACTCCCAAGAGTCCACTCCATGCTACAGACATTAATGACTAGTATGGTGTCTTTATGGTGACTGAGTTTGGCTTGATGCAATTCACCGTCGGAGCGCATGTGGTATTTGTGCGTCGTTTTCAGGCAACAAGTTAGCTTTCAGGCAGAGAGCAGAGCTTCCTGCAGTTCTTTTCGTCACATCCAGCGTGTGATTCCACACAGCAATGTGTTTTCTGAGGGAACCCTCTTTTGGGATGGTTTTAGAGGGAAAGCAAAAGGAAAACCATGATTCATGCTTCCCCCTATTTTGACACATACCCATTTCTCGGAATGGATCCTTGTGGGGAGGTTCCTGGGAAGCATGGCTGCCGGATGACACCAAGTGCTTCCCTGGTTTTGGCCTCTACAGCACCGAGACGAACACATTCGTGCCAAACAGACAGAATTTCAGCAGTGTGGTATGCATCGCATGCGAGTCGGGAAGATTTTCCAAGCAGTTCAATGACGACAAGGCTCGATTGTTGACCGCCATGTTGAGCTTGCCTTGCGTATGAAACTGAGAATTGAACACGGCGATTGGAGTGTGAGTTTCCAGAATTTGTGCGTTGCCATATTGTTCTATGTCAGTACTGACTTGTGCTTGTTGGTAGATGTGCATCGGTCTTTTTCTTGTGATGTGAAGTCATTGGCAAGACCTGCGCAGGGCGTCACGTTCACCTGCGAGTTCTGCCCAACTGGAACAAGTCAGCCATCAGGAGCATCGTTGTCCTGTGAGCCTTGCTCAGCAGGCGAGTACCAGGACCGCAAGGGACCTGTTTTCGGACTCTCATCTTCCTGAAGATGTTAGCCAGCGTTTTTTTCCCAGATGCCGGAAAGCTAGACGGGTTCTGGAGGGAGCGTGGGACACTTCAACAAACGATGTCCCGACCAGTTGCAGTTTCGTCTGGTGGGCGCTGCTCGCACTTGCTGAGCTTCTCCCTAGCTGGCTAGTGTCCCAAAGGAGATTGCCTGGGTCCTTGGTTTTTCAGCCTGGGAAGCATCTGAGTAATCATACTAATTTGGCAACCTGAGATGAGAAATGGTTTCAAGAAAGAACCTGCATCATGCTCTGGGAGAAACTGTTAGAACTGGGTCATGCTTTGTCCTAAAAGTCGAACAGTTGCAATCCATCAACCCTCCCGGAAGGAACGCCAATTGGACATTCCAGGAATTGCTATTCGCCGCTTGTTGAGATAAAGTAAGATAGCAACTTTTCAGCAAAAGGTTTCTACACTTTTACGGGGTCCGTTTATTTGGGTCACAAAGGGCTCAGCATGCCAGCCCTTCCCTCTATATCCAAGCATCTGATGACCGAATTCTTGCACGCCCAGGTATCCCCGCCAGCAACCGACGGGAAGCTTTGAGAGCACTTTCCTTTTCACCAAAGATTCGAGAAATCGTGAACCATCTAATCATTATCACATTCATCGATCCAAGCTTTGCTTGAGACAGGCTGCCCCAGCAAGCAGCAAGCAAGATGGCCAATGTCCGGCCAGTTCAGTTTATGCTTGCCCTGCAACGCAGCGGCAAACGCCCCCACCTGCTCAAACAGCCTGCTGAGTTGCAAACATCCGCTGTAGCACTTGAATTTGCTCTTGAGATGCCGAGACGGCCTTAGGCACTCATTCCTTGCGTTTTGCATCCGGCATGATCAATGCATATCCACAGAGATGACTACTGCTTGGGAATACCAAGCACATGGCTCTCTTTTGTAGTCTACTGCACTACTCAGTGCCAAAACAAAGCAACCTTTGCCAAGAAATTGTGAAGAGAACCCAACACCATGTTTAGGATCGTTTTTATTGTGGATGTGTGGGTTTCCTCGACATGTTTGCAGCTTGATATTTGCCTTCTCCTCAATGGGCTTAAAAAAGGTACGTGTTCCTGTCGTCGCTCGACTGAAATCACACATAATGTCATACTGGTCTAGCGCACAGTAACAGACAGTTATGTTCAATTCTGGTTTGCTTTGTGTTGGTCAAGTATTCTATGGCTGCTTGATGGTTGGCATAAGCATGGTTTGTGCTACATTGCCTGAACATGGCTCACGCAATCATCATACAACTTTTACAAAAGCTATTGAACGCCAACACATGAGTGCGTTACCTACACTAAAGTAAATATTCATCAAATCTCTCTTTTGCGCGGGATGTCTTGCTCGTAGCTTGATGATTGATGAAGACAGACAGAGAGAGAAAGAGAGAGAGAGAGAGGTACAGAGAGAGAGAGAGGTACAGAGAGAGAGAGGTACAGAGAGAGAGAGAGAGAGAGGGAGTGCCAGGTTGTCATGTGCGATGCTTATGGCTTTGTTTCATGTCTTTCCATTTATCTCACGCCGAAAGCAGGATACAGGATACCCTACAAATGCTGCTCTGTTACTTATTTACAGAATGTTGAGCCATGCACTTGAAAGTTGACTTAATTGGAAAATGTAGTATTGAAATGGTTTCCAGAGTTCGAGATCGAACAGAAGTTGTGTTGCAGCGTTTGAACAAGTTTGGGGAAAAGCACTTTTAGCAGCACGCAAAGCGGTTGCATAGAGTGTCAGCATCACTCACGCACGCCCTAAATAGGAATATGTTGCATTTTCTTGTAGCGAATTGCCACTGATGACATGAGGCCGTCTATGCGTGTGTGTGTAGGTGTGCGCATGCTTGCTTTGCTTACAATGTAACTAGGGATAACATTTACTATTCGAGGAGCGTGAGCATTTCGCATGCATACTTGCTGCACTCAGCCTGTTGATGGCTGTCCAGCAAAAGTTTGCCTGCCTGTTTGCCTTCCTGCCTGCCCGCCTGTCTGTCTGTCCGTCTGCCTGCCTGCCTGCCTGCCTGCCTGTCTGCCTGTCTGCCTGTGTGTGAATACTTTTGTTGCACATGTGACGCTGTGGCTTGGATTCAGGACGAAGAGGGCAGTCCATCTTGCAAGCGCTGTCAGATCGGCGATTACCAAAATGAGCCTCGGAATGGGGAAGCAGTTCACAGGGCTCGGAATGGTTTTTCACAACGCGGCTTGCACTTTGAGCGAGGAACGGGGTTCTTCCACGTGCGAAAGCTGCCCATCAGGGTCTCGGACTTTGGGCTTGGGATCCGTGGCGATCTCTGACTGTGGATGCCAGGCGATGGCCGGCCCTTTTTTTCTCCACTTTTCTCCTGGAGCTGTCGGTTTTTGAGTTTTTGGTGGGCACCAGGCTTGAGATGTACGTAAGCTTCAGATCGCTGAACTGCGGATGGTGGGGCCCAGGCGATGCCTCTATCCACTTGTTTACTCTATCTCTCTCGCTCTCTCTCAGTCTGTTTTCTTTTTTCTTCTTCTTTTGTTTCTCTTTCTATATTTCTTACTTACTCACTTACTTACTTACTTCACTTTCTCTCTCTCACTCAGACTCCCTCACTCTCACTCACTCTGATGCACTCTCACTCACTCTTACTCACTCTCGCTCTCCCTCTCACTCACACTTCGCTTACTCTTATCATTACTCTTGTCATTACTCTTATCATTACTCTTACTCTTATTCTTACTCTTGCTCTTACTCACTCTCACAGGCTCTCTCATTCAGTCTCTCACATACTCTCACATACTCTCACATACTCTCACTCAGACTCCCTCACTCTCAGTTACTCTGTCACTCTTACTCCCTCTCCCTCTCTTACTCACTCTCACCCACTCTGACACTCGCACTCACTCTGACACTCTCAGTCACTCTGATGCTCTCACTCACTCTTGCACTCTCACTCACTCTGACACTCTCACTCACTCTGACACTCACTCTCTCTGACTTTCACTCACTCCCTCCCCTCCCCTCCCCTCCCCTCCCCTCCCCTCCTGTCCTCTCCCCTCCCTCCCCTGCCCTCCCTTCCTCTCACAAACTCAGACTCAGACTCAGGCGGAGACTTAGACTCAGACTCACTCGCTCACTCGCTCACTCAGTCACTCGCTCCCTCAGTCACTCAGTCACTCAGTCACTCGCTCACTCAGTCACTCAGTCACTCAGTCACTCAGTCACTCAGTCACTCAGTCACTCAGTCGCTCACTCAGTCACTCACTCAGTCGGTGACGCAGTCAGTCACCAGTTCATTTTCATTGCATTGCGTTGCATTGCATTCTACTTCATTTTTGTTTTACACACATGTCATGTCATTTCATGTCATGTCGTGTCATGTCATACAGTGTCACCGCAATTCATTTTTTGAGGTTGACTCGCAATACGGGCTGTGACGTCACATGTCGCTAACACTATGTCGCGGGAAGCCCTCGCAAAAGCGTTGGCTGTGGCATGTTTGCAGGAAGGTGACATTGATGTCGGCGAAGGCCGGGCCCTGGCAGTTGTCACCTGGCAATGGCAGTTGGCTCAACAGAACATGTCCCGCGAGGCAATCTCAGCTGCGTCACCTGTTCGTCGGGACTCGCCTGCCCGCCGATGTCAAGCGTGCAGAGTTTCCGAGCTTATTTTTTGGGCGCCGCCCGAATTGCCGAAGCAACATGCAAAGGTGTCTGCCGCAATGTTTGGCTGTGCTTGTTGTCCCAGATTCTCCTTTGAAGTACAAGCCTATCACCCTGGGCCGGAAATAGGCATCGGAGTGACATCTTTGCATACACAAGGGCGAACGCCTGGCCTGGACATCTGAGGTTTGAAGAGTGGCGCAGCGGGTTTGGGTGATGCCTATGTGCCGGAACTGAAGCAGGGCTTTTTCAGCACGGTCAGTCAGCCCTTGGAAGCCCCATCCTAAGCCTGCCTTGGGGTGTCCAGCTTCGGCTCTGTGGATAGGTTTCTCTCATTGAGGTTTACAAGTGCGGCAAGGCGATTCAATGCCCCGGCGGGCCTCCAGGAGAAGCGTTTGACATCCCGTGCCGTCCCTTTGTTTTTGACCGGCCAGCGCTGCGCAGGCTCCTGCGCAGGAGGGCTTTCTGGAATTCCGTGTGCAGAATGCCCCGAAGGCTGGGAGCTCTCATTGCCCGCTGAGACATGTTGCCGCAACGCCTGGCAGGCATGACTTGGAGTGGTGGCGAGTGCAAGCAATGCCAAGACTTCCAGAGGGCGATGTGGGTCTGATGCTCAGCCCATGGACGCACATGTCAAAGGCAATGATCACTCACGTGTTGAGGTGCTCTCTCTATTTGCGGTCTTTGGATTCCTGACCATGGCTTATTACCTGTTGACTTCGAAGGTGTCTGGAAAGGCTACGATCTTGTTCACCACGTCGCTCGCGATGGGCATGGCCGTGACAACCTTGCAGTCTGTGGGCATCATTTCCATGATGACGGTGAAGTGGCCCGTTGACTTGAAAGGGATCTTTGGCTGGTTGCAGATATTCATCTTGGACATCGACAGCTTCGGCTTCACTTGCCTCGCCGGTTCCACCACATCTTTGCGTTACATAGGCAGTGTCGTCTTCTTTCCTGTTGCGTTGATTTGGATCCTGGCTTCGTACTTCTTGAGCCAGCTCCTGCCAACTAGTCGCCGTTGGGAGTGGGCCAAAACACTTTCCCTGATGGGCCAGTTCATGCAGGTCTGGGTCTCAGCATTCTTGGAGCTTTTCTTAGCCATTAAGTGCAGCCTGGCAGCGAGTGACTGAGGAGATTCAACTGTAAGTAATTTGCACCCAGCAAGACGCGGAGACACAAGCACAGCACACAGCTGTATGTTGCTTATTACCCAAGGCTGGTCAAATGCACTGAATGCAGCTTGCACAAGATTGGGCATCACTCACGCCACACCCGAACTGCGCAACAAATCAAAAGTAGGCGCACCACAACATGCGGTCGAGCTCGGCCTTGGGACGCATGAGGCTGACAGGTAGCTTGACTGGTGCGCAATATCAGTCGCACATATATTGCCGGCACATAATTCTGCATTGCTAGTACTAAATGTTACATTGCCTGTACTAAATGTAGTACATTACCAGTAATAAATTTACCATTCCCAGTACTTGATTCAGTATTGCCAGCGCTAGATGTGGCATTGCCAGTACTATGCCCCATACTAAAAATTGAATCTCGAATACTACTTTCCTATTCGGAGCATGTCGCTTTGCAAGTCTGCCCGACTTCTCCAAAAAAAGTTTCTATCTTATTGCGGAAGGGTTTCTATCTTGCCGCGGCGCTCCGGTTTTGCACGCCCTGACTTTCCAAAAAAAAGTTTCTATCTTCTCCAGGAACGTTATAGTTTCACACCCTTGGAGGAGGACGCCGAACATTGCTGGACAAAGCACAAGCAATCCAAGCACAGGTTTGTTGCGAGCTGTTCCAATCCTCGCGGTCATGAGTTTGTAACTGGTGCCCAGGTCGGCTTCAGCACTATGAGCACAATCGCTTTGGCGCCGCTGATGTGTTACACACATCCCAATGGGCAGCAAAGCATTCTGAAGAGCCCTGGCAGAGAGTCAATGGCAAATGAGGCAAATGAGTGACTTTCAAGGGCAAGCCCACTTTGAGAGAGAGAACGGAACGCCGATGAGTATTTTGTAGCTTTTTCATCAGGCTTTGCTACAGATCCAATCTTCCATTTGTTCCTTTGCCTCTCTTTTTCTCCTTTCATTCCAACCCATCATCTGTCTCTCGGATGTGGAAAGGTTGGGAGAAAGAAGGAAAGAAATAAAGAACTGGGTCTGTGGTCATCTCCCTTGATTGTTAGCTCTCCTTGCATTTCCTGAATTTACAGTTCGGATTGAAGATGTTGGTAAAGAGTATATCTTAGAATCCAAAATGATATTGATAATGGAGTCAATTTTGGTGACCAAAATATAAACAAATAGCCAGATCATAGATGGTGTCTTCCTTATTGAAGTTTCCTTTCTTCTTACCCAACATCTACAATTCCGGAAATTGCGATGTGTTCTTGAACTCAGATACCCCAACGTGATTTGCGGGGATCCGGCGCACACCGCCATGCTGGTGGCTGGATCGCTTCTCTTGTCCGTCGGGTCATGTGGCTTCGTGGCGCTATGCACATATGCAGCCGTGAAGGCGGGTTTTGCACGATTGCAGCCTGTCGCACATGTCAATCCATGGGTGAACGAGCGTGCTCAGACAGGTGCCAGTGTGGAGTTCCAGGGAAGAGCACAAGCGGGTGCAAAGCGCCCGGTTCCTGCTATTCCGCTTCCGCTTGGACATTTGGTGGTATGGAGTACCCCTTCTGATCCGAGGCGATGGGATTGGGGTAAGTGTGCATAGAGTGGGCAGCCAGGCGCAATTGTGTCTTCAAAGCTAATGTGCATCCGGCCTCGCCAGCCTCCAAAGCATGGCGCACGAGGGCATGACGGTGGTCAGGTGTGCCCTCACGTCCGCGCACACATGTCCGCACCCGCGCCCCGCAACGCCGGCACACCGCACGAGGCACG
>CAUJNA010000480.1:1291417-1293917 GCA_963377175.1 Effrenium voratum | reverse complement strand
GGCGCGCACACGAAGCCCCACAAACACACAAACATACACAAACATACACAAACATACAAATCCACAGGCCACAAGCACACACACACAAGCGCACAAACACACACACACACACAAACACACAAGCGCACAAACACACAAACACACGAACACACAAACATGCAAACACAAACACACACACACAAACCCCTACGTGCAAACACACAAACACACAAACACACAACACAAACCCACACCCACAAACACAAACACACACACAAACACAAACGCGCAACCTCACAAAGACACAAACACACAACCACAGAAAAACACAACCACACAACCACACAACCACTGACCCACACAACCGCACAACCACACAACCACACAAACACACAAGCGCAAGAGCACACACACAAACACACACACACACAAACACACAAACACACACACACACAAAGACACACACAAACACACACACAAACACACACACAAGCATGCGCAAACACACAAGCACACAAACACACAAACACACACAGACACACAAGCACACAAACACACAAACACACACAGACACACATAGACACACACACACAGACACACACACACAGACACACACACACACAGACACACACACACACAGTCACACACGCAGACACACAGACACACGCACAGACACACACGCACAGACACACACACACACAGACACACGCACAGAGACACACACAGACGCAGACACGCACAGACACACAAGCACACAGACACAAACACACAAACACACAAACACACAAACACACAAACACACACAAACACACAAACACACAAACACACAAACACACAAAGACACACACACACACACAAACACACCAAAACACACCAAAACCCAACAAAACGCACCAAAACCCACCAAAACGCACCAAAACACAAACACAGAAACACACACTGACAACCACACACCAACACGCACAAACGACGCCACACAAACAGTCACACACACAAACACAAACACACACACAAAAACACAAACACTCACAAACACGCACACAACAACCCAAGCGCAAACACAAACACAAGAACAAACCAAACAAACAATCACACAAACAAGTACAAGCGCACAAACACACAAACACACAAGGACATCAACACACACACACAAACACACAAACACACACACACACAACCACAGAAACACAAGCGCACAACCTCACAAATGCACAAACACCCAAATTCGCAAACGCACAAACAGACAAACCCAAACCCACAAACCCACAAATACTCAATCACTCAATCGCACAAACACACAAGCACACAAACACACAACACACAAACGCACAAACACACAAACACACAAGCACACACACAAACACACACGCACACAAACACACAATCACACAACCGCACAAACACACACACACAGACAAAGGCAACGCGGCGCGCACACAAAGCCCCACAAACACAAACACACACAAACATACACAAACATACAAATCCACAGGCCACAAACACACAAACACACAAGCACACAAACACACACACAAACACACAAGCGCACAAACACACAAACACACGAACACACACACATGCAAACACAAACGCACACACACAAACACCTGCGTGCAATCACACAAACACACAAACACACAACACAAACCCACACCCACGAACACAAACACCCCCCCCTCCCAAACACAAACGCGCGACCTCACAAAGACACAAACACACAACCACAGAAACACACAACCACACAACCACACAACCACTGACCCACACAACCGCACAACCACACAACCACACAAACAAACAAGCGCAAGAGCACACACACAAACACACACAAACACACAAACACACACACAAAGACACACACAAACACACACACAAACACACACACAAACATGCGCAAACTCACAAACACACAAACATGCACAAACTCACAAGCACACAAACACAGAAACACCCAAACACAAACACACAAACACACACACAAACACACAGACACACACACAAACCCACATCCACAAACACACAAGCACACAAACACACAAACACACACAGACACACACACAGACACACACACAGACACACACACACAGACACACACACAGACACACACACACAGTCACACACGCAGACACACAAACACACACACACAAAGACACACGCACACAGACACACACACACAGACACAGACACACGCACAGAGACACACACACAGACGCCGACACGCACAGACACACAAACACACAGACACACACACAGACACACACACAGACACACGCACAGAGACACACACAGACGCAGACGCGCGCAGACACACAGACACACACACACACACACGCAGACACACAGACACACACAGACACAGACACAAACACACACAGACACACACACACAACAGACACAGACACAGAAACACACCAGATGCATACCAGAACAAACCTTGCGTGCGTGCGTGCGTGCGTGCGTGCGTGCGTGCGTGCGTGCGTGCGTGCGTCGTGCGTGCGTGCGTGCGTGCGTGCGTGCGTGC